>JAMZAV010011590.1:0-21687 GCA_024449915.1 Sweltsa coloradensis | reverse complement strand
TGAAACTGAAAGTGAGTGTGAAAAATGTTCCACGGGGGCCCCCGGAATGCAAACCCCGGGTGCGATCGCCCCCCACACCCCCTGGGGCTGCACCCCCAGCCACTATGGTAATTTTTTATTTATTTAATGTTATTTAAACTTTTCCAAATACCCTTTTATAGTAATCCTCTACAGGGGTTAGAGGTCAACTAAAATGAACATTTGTTTGGAAAAAAAACCCACTACTACAAACCTACTACAAACTACTACTACTACTACTACTACTACTACTACTATACTTCTACTACTACTACTACTACTACAAAACTACTATTTTACTACTACTACTACACTACTACTACAAATACTACTATATACTAACCACTCCCCACTATACTACACATACTTCAAACCCAAAACCCGTTCTGCCCTCCTATGCTATATATTTCCCCGACAACCACATTCTTCAATACTACCTGTACTCTTTCCCCAAATCTTACATCATCTTTTTTTTTTCGGGGGCATTCCCCAAACATTCGGGCCTTTCTACATGGCCTTGTAAGATCTAAAAAAAAACCATCCATACAATTAATATCCCCTTTTACCTTTTTTTTTTTGGAGTTGTCTTATTGAGATAAGGGGCCCAGGTTGAGGGTCACTTCTAAAAACCCATGTATCCCCCTCAAGCCTTTTTCCCCACTTTTCTTTCATTCTCTTCTCTAGCATTTTTTTCATCAGCTTGCCGCTTGGTAAAGGGCAAAGTAAGTGACATCTATTTACCCCCCTGTTTTTTGTCACTTTTTTAAAAATATTGGTACTACAAACCCTTTTTCAATTTTTTGGGAACTTGGCTGTTGTCAACACTCGGGAACATAGATACTACTATACTTAAAATCCAGTATTTCCCTTCTTTCCTGGCTTTAATGTATCTAAAACTACTTCATCCTCCCTGGTGCCTTCCGTTTTTCATCTCCTAGTCCCAATTTTTTTAACTTCCGCTTCTGAGAGCCCTGCTTCACTAGGCCTATTTTCGGGATTAGGCCTACTCAAAACCCCAAGTAAAAAGACCCACCCTACTAAAACACAAAAAAACTCATCCATACGCGATAGAAAAAGCGTTCGCGAAGCGGCCTACCCTTTGGTATCTCTACCCTTGGTAAGCACTTTTTTCCTTTTTTATATTTTCTTTAGTAGCTAAAGAAAACAGACATGTAAAATACCCGAACATGGTTACATGGGGGAGTCTGACAATGCAAATAAAACTATCTATTTTCTATCTATCACTATCTATCTATCTACTATCTATATCTATCTATCTATCTATCTATCTATCATCTATCTATCTATCTTCTATTTATGGATTCATGGCAGCCATGAATTTGGCGGGATTTTAAAATTGGTACTCCGGGTTCGTTCTGGGGCCTGGTACTGGTACATTGGGAAACGCCGGGGAAGGCGGGAGGCGGTGGCACTTTTCCCCAAAGATTATACAAGGTCTAGTGTTATTTCTCTATGGTCTACGTTCTAATTAAAATTTTTAAATGATTTAGGTGAGTCACGGGGGGGCCTCAGTCTTGTGACGTGACCCGAACCTGGCCCGTGCCAGGGCATAGGCCATTTCCACCCAGCTTTCAACAAATTAACTCCCTGACCTAGGCAGGCTTGGGTTGCCTAACCTCTTTCAGAAGGATAGGCCTAGGACCTAGGCTACTGTTTGGACGATTGTATGCCTTCTCTCTGCCACTTTATATTGGTTAGGCCCTATCCATTCATAATTTTAAGCATTGGTTGACTAATTACCGTTTGCCCCAGGGGTACTTCTTCAGTTGGTAGGCCTACCCCCCAACTTTTTTAACAAGGGGAAAAGGGTAGGGCCTCCCTACTCTTTCGGTTGGTATGGACAGTTTTTTTATGTGTAGGCCTACCTACAAAACCTTTTAAAGGATTATTCACAATCAGTTCTAAGGCGTTAAGGCGTAGGTCGTAAGAAATGCTAGGCGTTCACAACAACCATCCATTTTAAAGGAGTGGATATTCTTACGGCCCTGCCCCTAAGAATACTAGCCCTACAACACTATTCTTACGGCATGGAGCGAACTTTTCGTTTTTTATGCCCCTTTTGATCAGTGGTAGGCTAGGCCTACTTAGATTTAAAATAGCGACTTAAAGGTTTTTGGGAATTTAGATTTAAAATAGCACGTTTAAGTTTTGGGTACTCTTCGGTTTGGGATGAAATTTTTTTTATTGTACCTACAAACTTTAACGCGCTATTTTAAAACTAAAAGTACCTACAAAACCTTAAACGTCGCTATTTTAAATCTAAAAAATACATACAAACCTTTAATGTTGCTATTTAAATCTAAAGTACCTTTCTAATCAAAAAATGTCCATACCAACCAAAGAGTTCCAGGTTTTGTGTTTCTTTTTGTTTAAAATAGCGACGTTAAGGTTTTTGTAGGTAGTACTTAGATTTAAAAGCGACGTTAAAGGGTTTGAGTACTTTAGATTAAAATAGCGCGTTTTCCAGGGCCCAGGCCTAGTGCATGGTATAGTAGGGATGCATAACCGGAACTTACTAGTTTGACGGAATTGCAATTTTTTTTTTTTAACTTTTTTTTTCTTCCAATCACTGATATTTCAAAGTTATATTAAAAATAAATGCGCGAAACCAATTAAAAATAATTTTCAGCTTCTGTTTTATAAACAAAAGTAGTTATAAGTAGCGCGGAGCGCCCGGGGCCTAGGCCTACCGTGCTGGATGTACTCACTGAAAGTTACCTTACAAGAACAAAAAAAAAATCCAAAAAAATCTCACTTTTTACTGTTAAAATAAAAAAAAACTTCAAAACCTTTAACGTCGTATTTTAAACAAAACCCTTTTTGTGGTGAAAGCCCTTTATTTTTAAAATAGCGACGTTAAAGGTTTTGTAGTGAGTATTTTGCAAAATGGTTGGTACCCCTAGAAAGTAAAATCAAGACGAAAATACCAACATGGCGGGTCAATGACAGTGAAAAGAGCGAGTGTTTGTGTTAAATATGTGTTTTTCATTTAAATTGTATTTTTCAAGTGTTATAAAATAAATCGTAATAATGAGGGTTTTTTCATTTGTTTTTTTATTTTGAAGTTATTTTTTATTTTTTTTCTTGGAAAAAAATGTGTTTTAAATTGGAAAAAATGTTGTGAGGGCTCAGGGGTAGGGGTTGCGTGTGTTATTCAAACAAACTAAAAGTGATTAAAAAATCCAGAAATATTTCCGCGCCCAAAAAACCCGTAAACACATAATAATATTCAATTAGAAAAAAAAAATCATAAATTTTAAAGTAAATAACATTCCCGTCAAATTAAGATTTTAAACCCCATAGCCGTAAAAATATATACCTATCTTACGGGGCGCCTGTTGATGAATGGTCACGTTGAGCAACCAATGAAAAAACATACCGTAAGAAAATTTTAGTAATTTTTACGGGATGCCGTAAAATTCCCTTTCCATTTTTAAGCTGCTGCGTATTGGCATTGCGTGACATCAGCTGTGGAATGAAATAAGCAGGAGTGGGAAGTTTCCTTGTTCGTGATGGGCTCGTCGTAAGAAACCTGGCTTAAGAATTGGATTTTAGAAAATTCGTTATGACAAACTTAAACCTTACGCCTTGCGACTTAGGACGTTTTGTGAACGTTCTGATTGAAACACATACTGGGCAATACAAATTATTACGCCTTAGAATGATTGTGATGATGCTTAACGTCGCTATTTTAAATCTATAGTACCAAACAAACCCTTTTAATGTTGCTATTTTAAATCAAAAGTACCGGTCCCTTTACAAAACCTTTAACGTCGCTATTTTTAATCTAAAGTACCGGTATTCATAAGTACCGGTATAGTACCGGTATAAATATACCTACTGATAAAAAACTGTCCATACCAACCGAAAGAGTTCCGGGAAAAGTAGGTTGGGGGAGTGGGGGGGAGCGCGAAGCGCGTAGGCCTATGAATAATAATAATAATATTGTTTAGGGGGGTGGGGGGGCGCGAAGCGCATCTTGGAGAGGTTAGTATTAAAGTTGGACCAAGTACCGGTAGGCCTACCCTCTAGGCCTTTTAAAAAAAAAATATATATATTTATTTATTGGGTTTCTTTAAAGCATAAAGGCCGATGCACAATTGCCCGGTAACGATAACGTTACCGTTAACGATAACGGGAAGAAAGTTGAATCACACGTTAACTACGACACAATGCACAATAAAGCTTCCCGTTGCCCGGTCCGTTCCCGTATCCCGGCAATGACAACGGGAACATCACCCAATTTTAAATTTCCGTAAGTTCCCGTCCAGTACCTTCCCGGAACCAATCAGAATCCAGATGTCCACGCCTGAAACTATTTTATTAGCTGATTGATGGTTTATACGCGAGTAATATGCGAAATATATTAATTTAAAAATGAGCCATTACAATAACAAAATATAATTAACCACTTGGCCTACTAGGCTATTTGATTTTTCCGTCGGCTTGCTTCACGGGCTGTTGTGCTCGAAATTCTTAACGTTAGTGTCTTCCCGTTCTCGTCCCGTTCCGTTACGGGCAATTGTGCATCAGCCTTTAGCCTACAATTATAAATAATAATTATACGGTTTACACATAAAATGCTTGATGCCCTTGGCTAGGCCTACCTACCGGGACTACCCCTATGCCTCGTTGCCCAGGCCTAGGTAGGCCTACATCAAATAGCCGGCTAGACCTACACATGAAACCAATAGTAGGCCTAGGGGTACTCTTTCGGTTGGGGTCAGCCAACTTTTTAACACTGTATTTTTCCATTAAAAACTATTCTATGTCATAATTTTACATATTTATGAATAAAATACTCCACCCTACAACTCCCTTTAACATCGCTAGGCCTATATTAAATGT
Source organism: Sweltsa coloradensis (assembly GCA_024449915.1). Classification (NCBI taxonomy): domain Eukaryota; kingdom Metazoa; phylum Arthropoda; class Insecta; order Plecoptera; family Chloroperlidae; genus Sweltsa; species Sweltsa coloradensis. The sequence goes on along the minus strand of JAMZAV010011590.1, from coordinate 16,800 downwards.
AAAGGAGTTTCAACGCAAAAGGTAGTTTTGTTTATAATAGCGACGTTGGAGGTTTTAATTTATTATTTTCTTGTCTTGTCCCACCGGGGCTTCGCCCCTGGACCCCAGAGACGACGAACCTAGTCTTACATAACTTGGCAGCCGCACCTAACAACTGTGTTAATAATTGACTGACCCAAACCGAAAAAGTTAAAAGTTCACTGACCCCAACGGAAAGAGTTCAGGCCTAGGCCTACTTCAAAAATGCAATATATTTAAACTTAAAAGTCCTATTATACCGGTACTCATATTAGGCTATTCTCCTAATCACTTAAACTTACCTGTAGTATTATAAGAAAATCCTCAAGGTTCCTGTATTTTGTTATTTTTTATTCCAGGCTGTCGGTGCTGTATGGATGTTGGTGAAGCCTTGAAGCAAGATGGACTAAATTAAGTGATGGATGTGACAACAGCGACATGGTGAGTGGAAATCTGACCACGCACAACTTGGCAAAGTCTTATGCTTCCTGGGCAGACACCGTAAGACTGTTGTATGAGCTCGGGCCTACATTTATTTTGATGTTTTAGAGACAGTAGATTTTTGCAATTAGACCTACAAAGCGTCAGATCTCCAATTTCATTGTAGGCCTAATGAAAATTTATTTGCATGGTAATTTCAAAAACGCAAAGAGGGAAGCACAAAGAACGGTAAAAGAAGAGAAAGCAGAAAATTGGAAGAAGTTTGCTAAAAAACTGGAGAAAGATGCAGAAGGAAACAAGAAGATGTATGGTATAGTGAAGAGTAAGAGGAAGGAAAGAGGGGGACAATAGACAAAGGTACCTAACGGATGACTCGGAGTGACTCATTACAGATGCAGAGGAGATCAAGGAAACTCGGAAAGAGTAATTCTAATCAATTGCTGAATGTGGGAGGAGAAGCAGAAGACAGAGATGTAGAGTTGGAAGGGGTGACGGAAGAAGCAGATGAAAAAGGACCGACCTGGCAAGAAGTGGAGATCCTTATAAAAGATGAAGAATGGGAAGACTGCAGGAGTTGACAAACTGGTGGTGGAAATTATCAAAGCTGGGGGCCCAATTGTTATGCATTGGCTATACAGAGTGATCAGAGTGGTATGGAGAGAAAAGAAGGTGCCAAGAGATTGAGAGAAAGGAGTGATTGTACAATATATACAAGAAAGGAGATAGAAAGAAGTGTGGCTACTACAGAGGCATTACTCTACTATGCCATAGGCCTACATTCAAGATATATGAAAGGATAATAGACAGAAGGATGAGAGTAGAGGTGGACCATATACTGAATCAAGAACAATATGGGTTTCGATGGGGAAGATCGACTATAGACCCGATATTTGTACTTCGACAAGCTATGGAGAAAAGTTGGGAGAAAGGGAGATGGGTAGAAAAATGAGTATGGTCTTCCTAGACATCGAAAAGGCATATGATAGTGTGCCAAGGAATGTAGTGTGGGAAAGCTTGGCTGATAGACTGGGCTAGAAGTATGTACATGTGAAAGCTGTGTAAAAACACAGTTTGGGATGCCAGGGTGGTTCCAAATAGGTAACAAATGGGCTGAGGCAGGGAAGTGTGGTGTCACCACTGCTATTTATAATAGTGATGGATGACAATGACATAGGCTTACACAACAAGGTAAAGATGGAGGAAACGGAGGAGGTAGAGGTTATGCTGTTTGCCGATGATTTTGTGGCATGGTCAAAGCATGAGGAGGTACTCCAGAGATACACAGACCTCTGGAAGAGGCACATTGAAGAGGCCGGCATGAAGAGAAGCGTGAGCCAGAGCAAGGTTGTTACTATGCCAGGAGAAGGAGACGTAAGGAACTATCATGCAGAGGTCAAGATTGGAGAAGAAACCCTGGAAGTGGTGGAGAGTTTTGGATAACTAGGAAGTGAAATAATGGCAAGCAGGAAGATGAAAAAGGAAATTACCAACAGAATACAAACGGCCAGTTACTTCTACCAGTGTGTAAAAGGCCTGGTGTGGGATAGGGAAATACCCATACAGTGCAAGATGACACTATACAAGACCTACTTCATACCGATCCTCACATATGCGGCAGAAACCTGGACTATGGGTGATAGAGAAGAAAACCAAATACAGGCGGCGGAGATGAGATTCCTGAGGAGCACAGTGGGCAAGACAAGAAGAGATAGAATTAGAAATACGAACATCAGAGAGATGCTTGGGGTGGAGAAGTTAGGTGACGGAATGGGAAGGACACGGCTGAGATGGTTTATTTATTTTTATTTATTTATTTTATTTATTTATTTAACGTCTATCCTATTCAGTTATAAAAACTGATTTACAAAGGAGGACAACTAAATAAATCTAATTACATAGATGCAGAAACAACAATAAACTACATTTTCGTAGATATTTGAAATAGTTGCATTACAACAACAATGCATTTAAACACAACAATTTTGGTAACAAATTTAAAAAAAATATTATATGCATTTAATGAATGAATCAAATATAAAAAGGGTGTAGAAAAGAAAAGAAAAGAAAAGAAAGGGGGGGGAAAAAGGGAAAAAAAAAAGAAAAGACAAAAAAAAAAAAAAATAAAATAAAAATTGATATAAATAAATAACAACCAATGAAACGAATGACGGACGAGAGATGACCAGGAAATGTCTGAGAAAAGGATTTGAAAGGGAGGAAGAAGAAGGGGGGAGACCAGGAAGAGATGGAAGGAGATCATAGCAACGAGACCTAGGGGCCTACCATAATGAGGAGAGAAGCTGGGAGGATTTAGCAGAGACAAATTGGGGAGGATAGAAAGAAGGCAAAAAAAGTGGAAGAATTTGGTTTCGAACGAAAGCGAAACCCAAGCTGACCCTGCAGAAGTAGGAACGGCGATGGATAATGATCATTGATGAATTATGCCAGTAGGCCATACAGCCACACACAAAAAAAACAGTAAACACCATTACAAAAAAACCACGAATTTTGCCTAAAAGTAGTAGGTTAGTGAGACGGGTGGGGGGCGTGAAGCTTTCGTTTGCAGTGTTCAGTTTGGCCACATCACCAGCGCTTTGCGCCGCCCCCCCCCCCCTGTCCACTAACCTACTTTTTGATGTGGCAGTGTACTGCACTTTTGCATTTTGAGGCTGGCCTACATCATATTAATGGTTGTTGCGTTGGGGGAACCTTTTCTTTTCAGTTTATTTGGCACGATCATTGAGCGCGCATTTTAAAAACCATCACAAATTATTCCCTCTGGACAGGGTATGGCTTGTGCTGGGAAGTTTCATCATAACATAAGGACATGATACTATTCCTTTTGTACCTCAAAAGCAAACACTAAAGATTTTATTGGCCCTACTTATGTCAAACACAACGACCGTCCACCCCACCCTCCACCCCTATCCATCCTAGCCGACCACCCACCCACCTGTTCCCGCGGGCAAATGGCCCCGAATTTGTCTGATCAGGCGGCACTGCGGCAACAACCACCCACCCCCATTGTTGTCGGCACGCGCTGATACTAGTCAGTCACTGGTTGGACATTTCACAGGAATGGGAGGAACCTGGACGATCGTCTAGATGCTCCTCGAGAACATTCCACATCGAATGTTGCAGCTCACGCGTGATTCCTTTCAACGCAGCATCTCTGACATCGCCATATTCAGTCGCCTACGCGTGATCGCACAATAATGAGGTTTGTAATGTCAGTTCTTGTGAAAATGTTGATTTATTCCTAATCCTCACTTTTAAACGGTGTATCCTGTATGTTCGGTACCTTGCTCAACTAATTACTAACTATTTCAGTTGTTAGCGTAATTTTTATGAAGTCTGTTAACTTCCTGTTTCTTGAAGTCTCTAAGTTATGACAAGCTATTGTCAGTGAGTGAAGTGATGATATAGGCTAGTTAAGGTAGTGCAGTAGTGGTCATGGAAGAAGCACCAGCTGCTCCAGCATGTTCACTAGCTAACACAACAGTTCACATTACTGTCAAATTCTGTTCTAGTGAAAATTCTGTGTGTTTTAAGTTCATTACTAGGTGTGTATCACAGTTTCACGTATGATTTTTTTAGTGGGCCAGTCACATCCGTAAGAAACCAATGCTATTTATAATTCCCTATTAATTAGGCTATAAAGCCATCGCCATTGGTTGTATTGTACGTTGAGCCGCTTATGACGCGATCATTTCGTGGTTCCATGCTGTTTTTTACTGTTTTTACACGTTTCCGAGGCTCAAGACATCTTCAGCCAATCGACAACCCTCATCCATCCAGCCTTTCTGAAAGCAAAGTATTTACACTTATGCGGTAGGCCTAACTGTTATATAGGTGGAACAGAGAAGCTGGCGGTCGGTCAAGGTTCAAGCCGAGAGCACGCATGCCAACGTTGAAAACAATTTACACACAACTGACATTAGGTAGGCCTACCGTATTTGGTAATGGTATTGTGATATGTTATCAAATGTATCAACATTTATAAACTGTGAAATCAAAGTAGTTAGTCCACAGAGTCAGTATTTTATGAAATAATGATTTAAGTAATCAGTAATCACGGTTACGAAAGTGTTTTTTGCCTTGTTGGTAAAATCATGTGTCCAAAGTTCCAGCTATTTATAATGCCAACCCCCTCGCCGATCTGATGTCATGTTTAGGAGCCCTCAAAATGTCTATGATTTTATTTGTACACTTCATAAATATGTTTTATGTTTACAATATTTAAAGCAAGCTTGGTTTTAAAATAGTCGTGTTTTCTTCGAAATCAGTTTTAGAGACCGTTATTTTATTTACCTTTTTGCCAATCCTGTAGCCATAGTGGCGTGGGCGACAGGCTGCGATCCCTCGGCGACCTCCACCTTAAACGCGTTCCACCTATAGATATTATCAATTCGCATTGCGTTGGATCCAAGAAAAATAGGCATTGTGAAAACAACTCTAATGTAAATGTTAGGAATAAGGCCTTATTAAAAACCAAAAAGCGAATAAAAGTTTGATTGAGAAATTGCTAACCTGCTAAACAGCAAGAAACCCCTTTAGCACATCGCGGCCAAGTTCAATGGTTTTCCGATGGTTGCCAACACGAGGCTACTTCTGGAGTAACTGTGGAGGTGAACCCTAGTGTCCTGGTCCTTAGTGGGTGTGGGGTCTGTTATTGTCCATGACCATGATACTACTCGGCGCTGTCTATTGAATCTCCTTGTCGCGAGGTAAAACAACATGGAAATAAAAGATCAAGGTAGGGAGGAACAACTTGAGATTTAAACGACCTAGTGATCAATCTGGTTATCAGAACTGTAGGTCGACAGATTGTAGTTTCAAGTGATTTTCTGTAAACTTTGTTTTTCCTTAATAAGTAGTATAATAAGTAGATAGGCTAAGGCTACATAAGCTATTTAAGCAACAAAACCCAGAAGGACGAAACGCGTCGTGGATTAAGGTAACAACTTTAAATTAGCTACAGTTGTCATCAGCAGGTGAAAAGTTTTGTCGCCCCAGCCCTTTCAGGCTGGGCTTTATGTTCTCTATGCTTCCCAACCTGTCAACCCTTCTCAATCTAAACAAAACTTAATAAATATGTAGGCCTAAGTAGGGCAGAGATAGGCTACAGCAAAACACAACAATTGTCTCTTTAGGGTTTCAACATCACGTCTACATTGTGTCTTTGGATTTTAAACAAAATTATCACAAAACAATTAGGAGAGTGATAAGGAGATAGAGAGAGTAGGCCTACCAACAGCCTAACATGAAGATGCTACCTACTCAATGACTTTAGAAAATGAATTGCACTTTCAGCACAACATCCAGGGGGTTGGGGAGGAGCCGCCAGGGACTGAAACAGGCGGACACGGGGAATATTGTTCTGTGACGCGGGGGGTGATAACTGATAAGTGATAACTGAGATAAACGCACGTTACCGGTGCAAATATTTGTTTTTTCTTGATCGTCGATTCTACCTAAATCGATTCTTAGGTCAAATGATTGATTTTAATTTTTAAAACTTTTTGGAAATCAATGTCATAAGCCTAGATGTAGGAGGTTCCATTTTTTAATTTTAAAATTTTTTTTTACTTGTAATTATTGTTCATTTTTGTGAAATGGGGGAAAAAACACGAAATTTGAGTTTTTAAACGAAATTTGGTTTTCATATCACCATTTTTCATTTTCTCTACAAGCCTATCAATGACATAAATTAACTTGGCTAATGATCAGTTTCTATCCTCCACCTCGAGGCTAGTTTGACTGATTAGAAGCTGCTTGAAGGGGGAAAAGTAATTTCCTGAACAAAATTGATACTACAGCAATTTGAATAAAAATAACTAAGATGCATGTCGGATTATGAGTGTATTTAGGTACTCGAGTGTAAGTGACATGGTTAAATGAAAATAGAGAAATAAGAGCAGCTTTAAATTTTAATTATTAATCAATTTAAGTGTTTGCCCTGCTTGTAACATCTGGTACAGATACATTTAGGATGGCTGTTTCCCCTTCAAGAAAGCTTCAATTCAAGCCCCACGGCCATACCGAGAGTCTAGCCATCTTAGGTTATTACTCCACTCAGGTAAGATGTTTGTACTCTCCTTATCCAGTCGTTTTGGCATTCTTTACATTAATTTTTTTATTTAGTTATTCACCAAGCTTTTTCCAAAAACAGTATCTCCATTTTTGTTTATACCATATTGATAATGCAGAGGTACACAATAACCCACACACTCAGTTTGTAGATGGAGCAAATATTAATCAACTACCAGATAGAAGGCGGTTTTTATAAATTTGCTTCTTTTTTCCCATTTTGTTTTCCGGTGCTACCCTACAGCCTTTTATATTTAGTTATGGATGGATCAAAAAATCATGAAAAACACATCCCCTTTTACATTTACAATCACAACTTGAGTCTTCATTTGGGTCACGACATTTTGATTAGGAAATTACTGTGACGAATATACAATTTTTCCCCAATTTTGAAGAAATTGCTTGTTTGCTTTGCATTTTTAAATTTTACATTGGTAAAGATAAGGCCTATATAATTAAAAATTTCACCAGGTTAACTCTAGTTTAAAAGGTTTTGAAAAAACTCCCCAAGTGGGTAGATGGCTGAAATGTCCTAAAAACGCTTTTTTCATCGTTGGCACTGTTGAGCAACTGAACGTCCAGATATAAAATGTTGGCTCTTTTTTTTGAAATTCGTCCAGAACTTGTGAGTGATAGTGCAAATCATTGGCCTAAACCTTTGATTACTAGGGAGGGGAAAAAAGGTTTTAATTTCGTAAACGTTTAACCCCTTGAAATATCGCGTTTAAAGTGATAAGCCTATTTTCTAAAAAAAAAAAAAAAAATTACAAATTTTTTTTATAAAATTTTGGTAGGCGAGGCCTAGGTTTACAACAAAAATCATTTAATTTTTTACTTATGACCCCGGCCCACGAATAACAACGGTTTTTTTCTCACTCTTGCATTTAATGACCCGGCCCCCCTTTAAAAAATTTTAAAACACTGGGACCCGTTTTTCCGGGGCCCGGGACCTCCCCCAAAATTTAAACACTTTTTGAAAATTATCGGCCAAACGTTAGCCCGTGTTTTTGGGAGGGTCAAAAAGTACCCAATTAAAATTTTTTTTTTTTTTTTTTTTTTTTTCAAAACGTTCGAATTTAAAAAACCCCTAACTGTCCCCAAAAAAGTTTTTTAAAAGTCCCCTCCCCATTGATTACATAAAAAATATCTTGTGTGTGTCGTGTACTGTGTAGGGGCCTACACTGTACAGTATCTTCAGAAGATTTTAGCGAGTTTTATCAATCTCGACTAACGTTAAACGTTTGTCCCGTACGTAATAATATATTTGACATATATTATGGTGCTCAATCAAAAATTTAAACAATAGATCAAAGTCCTGGGCCCTATCGAGGAATTTATCAAATTTTGAAGTGAATTTTAAAAACCTTTTCAATGGGCCTAAGGTCTACTTATTTAAATTTTTTTTATTTTTTTAGTCAAGTTTTTTCTTTTATAAAATACACAATGTAAAAGTTTGGTTCCCAATAACCAGAAACATACCAACAACCAGTATTTTTTCAAGCCAAGACTCAATGAAATATAACTACCCCATATATATTGGGCCGTTCGAAAACGTTTTTTTTAGTCACTTTTGAGGGATGAGCTTTTTAATTTTTTAGTATGCGTGGGATCTTTTTACTTCTTCAAGTTCCCTTGCAAAATCATTTTTTTTGAATTAGGGAATTTTTTAAAAGTACCCAGTAAAATTTCGTTTTATTAGAATGTAAAAATCTGTAGGCCGAGATTGCTTTGAAAACATTTTAGGGGATTTTGTCAATTTTCAAGTTACTCAATTTTTGAAAAAACATCCAAAAAAAACATATTAAAAATTTTTTCTATGGATTTTTGGCCAACTTTGTCAAAATTTTCTTTCAAAAAATTTTCTACAGCACCATAACCTTTAAAGTCCATGTAAAATATGAACATTGTAGCCCAAACCCCCTTTGGGCAGAACGCTCAAAAGTCACGAAAATAGCACTAAAAATCGAAAAAAAAAATCGTAAAAGTTTATTTAGGGAAATATTTCTTCGTTGTACCCAAAAACGTGGCAGGTCAAGTTTAGAGTTTTGAAGGGCCCCCCCAATTTTTACAAGATGCATATTTTTATGCCGTTTGCCGGTAGAGAGCGAACAAACAGCACAAATTTAAAAAAAAACATTGAGTTTAATTTTTTGAGGGGTCAGTAAAATTTGAAGTCTTTGCTTGCTCACCAACAAATAAGAAAACCCAAAAGTTTATTTGTTTATCTATTTTTTTTTTAAAGACTTTAATACAAATTTATCAAGTTTTTTTAATAACATATTATGTATAAACATTAATTAAACCCAAAAAACATTGGCATCTTTGGGAAATATTTTTTTTTAAATATAGTTTTGCAAGGCCCCCCAATGCATAAAATGAATAAATTGCATTCTTGTTAGAATATATGGAGGACACATAAAAAGGTATTTTTTTTTGCGGAAATTTTAAAAATTGATTTTTTCCGCTAACCCACATCACAAAATTATAAAAATAAAGGCCCCAAATGTTACCGGTCTCCCAGTCATGCACCAACAGGTTTAAAAATTAAATTATTTTTTATTAAAAGACTGTTGGTACCCAGTGCTGTAAAAAAGGGTTTTGGCTGCGCTCTTTTCGAAAATATCCTAGAACTAGCGCGGGGCACTTTTAAACCCGAAAAAAGTTCGGCAAAATTGAAAATAGTTTTTTTTTTAAGGAAAGGATTTCGGGTGCTTATGTTTTCATTGCCTGGATGCCGGGGAAACCTTTACACAATGGATTTGACAAAAAAACCTTTGGTCCCGGTGAGTGGAAAAATGACAAACACAGGGGCAAACTCTGGTGCTACTTAAAAGCTGCAATAGTTGAGAGTCGAAAACGTAATATTCTGGAGCGAAAAATGTTGGAAAGATTGGATCAAACTGAATCGGTTTTTTTTTATCATTAGATCAAAATTTAACTAGACACGTATACAAAAAAAAATTCTTAAGTTGGTTTAATATTTTGCGAAATAGGTTTGCAAAGTACGAAATCCGAAATGTCCTATGCAAGCGATTTTTTTGGAGAGTAGTACAGTGAAAAATGAAAAGATGTCTTTGTTTTTTTTTTTTTTTACGAGTGAAGAAATATACTGAAGCCTAAACAATCACCTCCCCATATTTGCGGTCAGTTTTTTAGTATTTTTTAAGCCAAAGTCCCTTGCCCAAACCATCAAAAACAGAGACGCAAGATTTATTTAAATAACCAATAACAGAGACCTGTTCTCATTGAAGTTCATAGAGGGATCTAGTAAAAAGTCAAAATTTTTGTATTTTCTTCCCCGTCCCCTGAAAACCATAGGTAAATATAGAAATTTTTACTGAACTGTTGAATGTGTTTTTTGCATAAGTGGCGCCTCTACTGAGCTGGGGGTTTTCCCCACGCCCGTAGCCTCATATCAGTGCGCTAGGTGCATAAAGGGAGGGGCGAGAAAATTGATTGGTGAAATAAATACGGGTTTTACAGAGTTTTGCGATTCTGTCGGTCGCCATTACAATCTATTGTTTTAGATAAATTCCTATGGATAGAGATCTTTGAAATTTGAGTTTATATCGTGGAGATGGTTGCCCCCCGTTATTTTTTACCTGACAAAAACCCGTACTCAAAATTAGTTATTTGTTGTAATAGTGATTCAATATAAAAATTTGAACTACAAAATTTCCCTGCGTACCCTATTTTTTATTTTTTAGTCTGTAAAAACCTAAATTCCTTTTAAAATATAATCGTCCCAATTTTTTTGGGTTTCCCTTGAAAGTTATTTTAGAAAATACACGGAAAGATTATTCTAGATAGGAAAAAAACAATATTAAACAAAATATCAGGGCCCTGGATAGTCTGACATAGAAAAATCCACTATTTATCGAAACCCCGTGGAGAAAAAAATTGCTGGTAAATGTGAAAAAATTTTATCATTTTTTCTCGGGGGTAGGGGAAATCTTAAGTTTTGGTGGAAGTCGGGTAAGCCCAAACCTTAATGTCGAAAACCCCTACAAGAGCAACTTTACTTTTTAAACATTTGTCTAAGTGAAGTGAACAGGGGAATGTAAAGTTGGTTTGCCGCAATGAAGAGGGAAAGAAGATGGGGAAAAAAAAAAAGTCCCCGAGAATTAAGTGAATTAGCAAAGCGAAGAAAAAAGCGACCCCGGTAAGATAAAAATTTAATATTTTATGGTATCAACCCGAAATGAAAAAACTATCTCAGGGGGGTATCAAAACCCAGTCTCCCGATTCCCGATGGGTGATACCGCTAAGTAGACACGACTAACTTCAAACATTGGATGTTGGGCATTGTATCGATCTGAAAACGGGGTTCAAACCCCCGTGAGAGGATATTTTAATTTTCCCGGGTTGTTTTTCCAAAAAAATCGTTACCCCGACAAAAGGGTTTTCCCCAATTTAATAAGGGGAAATTGGAAATTTATTTTGTTTGTCATTCCATTCTTTTGAGAAGAACATATTCCCCAATGCAGTGTCAGCGCATGATATTTTTTTAGATTTTAGACTTCCCAAAAAATCAAGGACAGTATAATCCCCACTTTTTATAAAAATAAAATATTCGTAGGCTATACAAAAAATTGACTTGAGTCACTCCCCCTGCAACTTGAGACAAAGTTACATAAGCTGTATTGTATAAGAGTTTTATTGCTCCCTGCCGTCTATATGTTAATAAAATTCCAAAGGAACCAGGAATATACAAATCGTGGACCTGTCGTTTTTCTCGGGTAATAACAAAAAGTTTGCATAAATAAAAAAAATACTTTTTATTTAGGTCTACCCACTCAGTTATATAATGATTTTCAGGGGGGGGGATTTTAAATCAAACACCAAGCCACCTTGCGGGCCCCGAGCAATCGACGAGGAGGAAAACCAACCAAAGATCGTTTTTTTAATAGGAAATATGCAATCAGGGGTATGGACGGGAACACCGCGAATCAACGCCCAGACAAAAAGGCCGTTCAAAACAACTTGAAATTTTTTAGTCTTTTTGCTGAAGGCTCCAAAGTCACCGTTTACAAACTCCTAAGAAAAAAAACTGGGATGAAGCCAAATCGAATTTAAAAAACTTTGACTTTAGCGGGAATCGAACCCTGGACCTTCTGCATTGGAGCAGATCGCAAACCCACAAGCCCAAGACCCACACATATAGTTAACTTTTTAAAATATTTAGTTAACTTAATTTTTATTGAAGTTTTATAATTTAACTCTAAATGAAAAACGCCCACTCCCATTTATGAATTAATCTACTATCAGCTACTATGTTTTTAGAGCTATCACATAAATATTTCTCTTAAAAAAACAAGGGCATTTTTTTTTTATTATTGTGTTTTTGTCTTTTGCGAGCAGTGGCGTAAACAGGGGGGGGGGGAGGAAAGGGGGGGGGGGCAACCCCCAATACCCCCCTTTAAAATTTGGGTTTTGGGGCCGGGGGGGCACAACCGCACAATTGTTTTTCATAATAGGTATTTATTTTATGGAAACGATCAAAAATTTAAAAAAATTCACCCAAGCGGGGTTCGAACCCTTTTCCCATGCAGGCGGTGTTTTCCCCCTTAAGTATATTATATCTTATTATTCATTTAAAGTTTATTATTTTTAATGATATTATTATTTTTTAAAATTTTTATAATAATAAATTTACAGTAAATTAATATAATTTTTAAATTTTATAAAACTATTAATGTTGGAAAGACCCCAAGGGCCCGCCGGTTAGTTAGGCCCGGGGGTTCGATCCCCGCGGTGTAGTCATTTTTTTAATTTTATGTCTTAAGTACTAACAATAAAAAACCATTTTATTTTATATTGAAAATTTTTTCGTAACTGTAATTTTTTAATTTAAGATTAGTGTAAAAAAGACTCGTTTAAAACTCCTGTCATAAAAAAATAAAATAACAGAACCCCCCCCCCCCCCCCCCCCCATTCTGCACGATCTTGTACTTTACACTGGAAAGAGCGTAAACCTTTTTTATTTTTGGAGAAACCACTGACTATATCCAAGTACCCCTTTCACTAGTCGTGCTGAATGATTTTAAGGTTACAAAAAAGTTGTCCCCCGGCTCCCCCAAAAAAAAAGGGCTGTGTTAAACCACTTGCTGCAAGATAGTTTTGCTCTCAGTAGGGCAATTGTCTATCCCTCTGTTTATAGGCCCACTAACTGGAATTCTAAACGAGATTTCCCAATTGTTTTGTGAATGAAAAAACCTTCGCACACTACGAGGCCTAGCCCCGACGTCCCAACCGGAAAAAAAAACAATGCGCAAATAGGAGGTTTAAAAGATTTTACTTTTCATTATTGCGAGAGATCAAATTTTATTTAGTAAATTTTTACATGAGTAGGCAGTGATGTTTGTTGCATTATAGGCATCTCAAAAATTATATATTCAATCGAGATCGATCCTAGCCAATCAAACTAAATCGAAAAAAAAAAGTAACAAACTTTTTAATCATTTTGCGATAAAAATAAGTTTATTTTAACGGTCTATGACGGGTTTTTGTCGACAAGTGTATTTTTGTGGAAATATTGTACTACGAGCGATAATGGATTAATGGGGTTTGATCTTTATTTGAAAAAAACCCCCAAAAAATCATTTTAATTAACTTTTCTCGACTCGATTTCCCGTACATATACGAATTAAAAAATGAGGATTTTTGGTGTTTGCTCTCTTTCGGGCCTTCTGAATTTTCAGAAATTAATTTTTAAGTTTATGACATCAATTTTCCCTTGCCGCTTCCACTTTTGGCAGAAAAAAAGCAAGTTAATGCTTGACAAAATGCTGAAGTTGTAGTCATAGGATACGTTTAAGAATTTTTGTTTTTTTAGGATGCACTCAGGGAAAATTTACGAGTATTTGCGAGGAATCTCTAAGGTCCCGTATTCATTGTATTAATGTTGTTGAAGAACATTTCTAGTCAGGATTGCCAGTGGTGGGTATCGAACCCGAGACCTTTTGAATCATTACCTATGAGGACTCTGTTTGGGAGTCGGAGACATACCTTTGCCATAAAACGGTAGTTTTAACAGACGTGAAATAACAGCTTATTGGGAAAAACGATATTATATATTAGTTTTTAATTTTTTTTAAAAAGTATAAATCATCTTTAGTGTTTAAACTACAAAATAATGTAAAATCGATGAAATTAAATATTATTCGTTTCGAATTCAAAGATAATTTAGTTGGGCCTAATAAATACCGTGGGTTGCAGTGTTCCCATGTCTCAGTGTCAAGATTTGTTTTTATCACCATTTTAAACCCGTTCTTAAAGCCCCCAATATGATTAAAAGATATATTATTTTTTGCCTACCGAAATTTTGTTTAAATTGATTTTTTTGAAAAAAAATAAAATTAAGGTTTTGTTTTTATTATGTCTAAAACGCACATATTTTCACTAAAATTATAGGGAAATTGCTATTTCCCAAAAGGCAAGTCCCCTTAATCGCCTTCCAAGTTTTTAAACAACATTTTGTTTTGAAATGGAAAAAAAATAACCATTGCTTTTTTGGTTTTCTGAAAAAAATGTGAAGGTTTTTTTTTTTCAGAGGTAAACTCATTTTAAACAATGAAGGTTTCCGGAATATTGATTTCACAAAAATATTTCCCCAAAAAAGGCGCAAATCCCAAAATTTAAATATGTGTATCTTCATAGAAGTGACACAATTTTATTTGATGAATAAAAATTAGGAAGTGGTGATTTAAAAAAACTCGTCGCTTTTTTTATATAAAGACAAAATCGGGTTATTTGTGGTCTCAAATGTGTGCATTGTGATTAGCGAGTTAATTAAAAGAACTACTTTTTAAAATAAAATTTTATGTTTTAATGCCAATGAAAATTTGAATCAAATCGTATGGCAAAAGTATAAAATTACTACGCGGCATTAAAAACTGTTTACAAACCCGGAATAATGTTAAATTTTTTTGTTTTTTTGTGTTGGCCCCCATGCTTCAGCTACAGAATAAAAAAAAAAACTACTATTATGAAACAAATCGAAGCGTGAAAACAAACAATGCAAAGACACACAAACACTAACATAGTAATTATAAATTTATTCACTAATCAACTACAAGAACTTAGGAACTATTGTAGAGCAAAAAGAAACAAGCGGGGAAACGCAACCAATAATAAAAATAATGAAAATATTTCATTTTAAAGTCACTATGTGCATGTCCTATGTATTTATATCAATCATATGGTATTTTTTTTTGCAAACGATAACTAGAACATGGCCGTGCTGAGCGGGAGATATATCTTAAGCGCGGGGGAGTAAAAACCAGTTTCTGTTATCTCTGTCTAAAATGTCCCTTCGTCTCTTTCTGGCGGCCTCATACCCCGCCCCTTCCCCAGTCCCTCTGAGATGGCCGCGTCACCTAGCTATTTCGTACTCTTAAAAAAAGGTTTTATTTTTTTTAAAAATGTAATGAAAAAAGGGTTTCAAAAAGACTGGATAAGGAAGACATAAAGAATTAGGATACCAACAGTTAGGCCTACCTGATGTAAAAATAGGGGTCGGGGGGTAGAAAAAAAAAAAAACAAACGGCAAAAAATAAGTAGAGTTTCATTTTTTTGGGATTTAAAATTGATCAATTGTTGACCTTTGGGAAAAAAAGGGCAAGTCCATAAAGTAGGTAAAAATTTTTACCACCCAACCACCCTTGAAATAAATGAAGGGGAAATGGCACAATTTTTTAAAATATAGTAACCGAAAAATAATTTTGTAACTTTTTCCCAAATTTTTAATCTTTTTATGTTGTCGTTTTGCAACTCTATATTCATATGTTGCACATTCAGGAAAAAGAGGAACCGTAGTTGTATGTCGCAGCTCACGTGATCTTCAGGTCGGACATCGTCATATTCACCCGCTATTCGTATCACACAATCATTGAAATTTTTATATGTAAGTCAGTTCTTGGAACATTTAAAAAACCCCAATTCCTTACCCTTTCCTTTTTAAGAGGTTGACCCTGATGTTCGGTCGGTGCTCGACTATTGCTTAATTTATAATTCAATATCATTACATATTCATAATTCAATATCATAAAGTTTTTAGGGAAAGGGCCACAAAGCAATGATTGACAGTTGTTGCTTTTACCTAATTTGCAACAAATTGGGGAAGCCTCAATTTAGCCTTTGTTTTCAGTTTCTTGAACGGCTGTTGTCAGCGAGCGCAATGAGTATCGTAAGCTAGTGGTCAGAAGAAGCCCCAGCATTTTCCCAGCATTTTTGCATTTTACAGAGCCCACACCACAGTTCACCTTAGTAATGTTGATTTTTTGAAGGAAAGTAGGCAAGGGAAAATAAATTAAATGTTAGGAATCCGCCTAATTAAAAAACCAAATAGTATTATTTCATTATTTTTATTACTTTTTTATTATTATTATATTATTATTATTATTATTATTATTATTATTATTATTATTATTATTAGAGAAATCAAAATTTTACGAGTCATTTTGCTGGCTTTTTTTTTTAAAATTTCCTGACGTTTGTATTGTATATTGTAAATGTAAAGTTTTTTTTTTTTTTTTACGCACAGACGTATCGAAACGTCAGGTAATTTAATAAAAAACGAACACAGCGAAAGACTGTAAAATATTTGATTTCTTAATATTTTTTGGGTGTGAAAGCATCAAGCAAGAAATTATTATTTTTATTATTATTATTTTTATATTTTTTTATTTTTATATCAATATTCTATTAAAAAATATTAAACTTTAGTTGGTTATCGTCACTCGTTGTTGCGTTGGGGCCCAAAAATTTAAAAAATAATTGTTTGATTTTAAATCCCCTTGATAAATTAAATTTTGCGTGGACACGGCCCCCTCCTATCGAAAATCGAATCGAAAAAATCGCGCCTTCAATGTTTTTCAATCAAAATTAGCCCGCGCAGATTCAAATATACGAAAAAAGCCCCAAAACGTAATTAAAAAAAAATCCGTAAATAAAACTAAAAATCCGTTTTTCCGTTTTTTCACCCTTAATATCCGTAAAAACGGATAAAAACCGTTTAAAAAGGCAGCCTGAACTAGAGATAGGCATTTTCACACTAGAACCCAAAAATGATTTTTTATTAATAAACAAAAAAAGGTAAAATCGTTTTTCTGCTAAAATTTGAGTCAAATGGGAACTTTTTTCCCAAATTTTTGTAAGTTTTAACTCCAAAAAATGCAATTTTTTGGACTAGAAAAACAACATTTTTGTTTTATTTAACGTATATAGTTGGACCATGGCATTGGAAAAATT
>JAMZAV010011589.1:0-20050 GCA_024449915.1 Sweltsa coloradensis | reverse complement strand
TGTAGGTGATTGTTTAAAGTTTCTATTGTTACTTGTTGATTTTAAAAAAAAAACAAAAAAACTCATTTAAAACCTTTTATTCTAGGTTTCTGGCTTACTTTTCAATTTTTCTTTAAAAAATCAATACATCACCATAACCTTACTGTCCATGAAAATGAACGTTTAGCCCCCACCCATTTGGGTCAGAATCCCCAAATGTACGAAAAATCGCGCTAAAAAATCAAAAAAAAACGTAAAAGTAGGGTATGCATAAAAATTTTTTCAATCGTCCCCAAAAAACGCAGAAAGTCTAAGTTCAGAAAAAACCGAAGGTCCCCTAATTTTTTATGAGATCGCATATGCCGTTTGCCCGGGTAGAGGCAAACAAACAGACAAAAAAAACAAACCAAAAAAAAAAAAAAAAAAAAAAAAAAGCTAAATTTTTTTGGGGGTCAGTGAAATTGAAGTCTTCGCTTCGCTATCCAAAAAACCCCTAAATAAGGATGGTAGGCTAAAATCTTCAAAATTAAAATCCCGAGAGTCTATATTTGGGTGATAGTAACCTATCCTTGAGGCTCATCGCTAGACCCTTGCCTTGTTATAAAGATGGTGGCGGGAAATACTAAAAATCATCATATATAGGATATAGGTAGTTTGGATTTTTATATTCTTCCCAAAAATTTATATAGTTTCTCCCCTACCTATGCATCCCGATCCACCCCAAGTTTGTCAGTTGTCCCCTTGGATGGTCGGGTATGTCCGAACAAAGTCTTCAAAACATCGCTTCTTTCTGGGAGTTATGAGGGCCCAGGTGCGCACCTTCCTCGGGCCATGATGCAGCGCGAGGGGCCATGTTGGGGCTCAATGTGGAACTTGTAAGGTTGCACCCCGGGGAAAAACTCGTAACCCTTTTGGGGGCCTTTCGGCGCTTTAGTGCGTCTTGTAGATGGGGGTGGGGCTGGAATGCGTAATGCATTACACATTGACATTGTTTAGTGGTTTTTTTTGTAAAATGAAGAAAAAAAAAATATTTTAATTGTGCCATATCAATTTAATTTTTCGACAAAAAACGGGAAAAACGTCGCTTTTTCACTGAAATGATTCCAAATATTTAATTAATTTTTTTTTTTATTAAAGGGTACCATCAACAAGCATGCTCCCTACTTCACAGATTTTTTCGTCAAAAACCCAACCTTGTGGGTGCAAAAAAACCCCTTATGTTGCCCAATATGTAGCCCAATATTTGAAACGAAATTTTTTTAGTTTTTTTTTAATTGAAAAAAAAAATATAATAATTTAAATAATAATAATAATAATAATAATAATAATAATAATAATAATAATAAATAAAAATAATATAAAAATAATAATTAAATAATAAAATAATAAAAAATAATAATAATAATAATAAAATTATAATAATAATAAAGTCCAGTAACATTATGAAGGATATGCTAAACATTTGACCGAAAATTGAGCACTAAATATTACAATTTTGAAATTATTAAGCCAGAAATTAATGTTAAGCCCACTTTGGTGGTCATAAATTATAATTTAATGTA
This sequence comes from Sweltsa coloradensis, assembly GCA_024449915.1. Classification (NCBI taxonomy): domain Eukaryota; kingdom Metazoa; phylum Arthropoda; class Insecta; order Plecoptera; family Chloroperlidae; genus Sweltsa; species Sweltsa coloradensis. The sequence continues at coordinate 18,509 of JAMZAV010011589.1, read as the reverse complement.
TTGCTTGACATTAGTGACCAAAATAATACAATCAGCTTTAGAATACATAGTAAAATTGGAAATTTTTATTGCGCTTGGTTATGAAATTTTCAAAATTAAGTGTTTATTTAATGAAGGTCGTTTAGGTACACAAATTTACGTTTTGAACAAAAATCCATTTCAAAGTTGCAAATTGTTTTGTATTTATCCGTCAAAAAGACATGATGAAAGTTCTCACAAAGTAAAACCATTTTATATGTAAACTCACACAGTGTTATATGCATATATATTTTAGAAATCCGTTGAAAATCTCCTACCCTTTTCGGAAGATTATCATCAATACTTGTTCGGGACCGTGACAGAGAATCCCCTTAACACAGAATTGCCGTGACAAGGAAAGTCATCGACAAGTTGTAAAAAGTATTTAGATGGTTTGAGAACAGAAAGTACTAGTGTTGAAAAAGGGTTGTATGATAATTGATAATATCTACCGACTCACCTGTAACAATATTCCTCTGATCAATGTGTATCGGCCATGTCTGTGATATGTTTGTATGTTCACTTATAGCCATTTCTTGAAACACCACTACCTATAAAAAATAATTTCAAAGTGAGATTTTTTTTTAAATTTCAAGCTAACAAATAGGCCTTTAACATTTGTGCTTGTAAATATTTGTTATAGCTCATTCATAATGCTTCATGACAAATCTATCAAGTTTGTTTTGGTTAATAGTAATCGAATTTTGATTTTTTTCTTTGGGAGACGGCTTTAAATTTCAAAAAGGCCCTGACCATCTTAAACATTTTCACCTGCTTAGGGAGTTGGGGGGGAGGTATACTAAAAATTTTTTTTTATAAAATTATGTCCCTGAAGGAAAACCACTTCTCATTAACTGATACTGAATTGTGCATAAGCTACGTGAATATATTTTGGTTATTTTCATGTTGTCATTGTTTAGAACTTTGTAGAATCTATTTTTTGTCCATCATCAAAAACTTGTGTAATATTTCCTTTCTTCATAATTTAACTTCTTAATTATGTTAACAAGTTTAAATTTATATCAACCAAATTACAATGTTTAAAAACAACTTTAAATCTATAAATGTTTAATTGATTAATAAAGTATCCCTTACAGAAAAATACTACTGAAAACTACTAAAAAAACTACTGAAAACTTTTGATATTTTTTTTGGAAAACACACAAAAAGTTTTCAGTATTTTAACTACACAAAGTTGTCAGTAGTTAACTACACAAAAGTTGTCAGTCGTTAACTACACAAAAGGTCGTAGTTTAACTACACAAAAGTTTTCAGTATGAACTGGGTACTCAAACAATTGTTAGATAGCAGGCTCATTAGTATTAGTATTAGTAGTTTTTTGGGCGTTTTTAACAGCTAAGATTATTTGCTCCTCCAAGATAAAACAATTTCTAATACTTCTTTCCAGGGGGAGGAACGTAAGGGATCCAATCAAAACAAAAAAATCCTACCTAACCTTTTAATTTTTCTATTTAAACATACAGGACTTTCAACCGAAAAGGAGTTTTTATCAAAAATATAAAGAATCAAACGTAGGATTTAAGTTCTTATGTTCGATGCGGACGTATCCATTAAAAAAAAAATACTACTAGGCCCATACCTTTAAAACGTTTCTATTTTAAATATAAAGGACTTTCAAACTAAAAAGGAGTTTTATCAAAAACATAAAGAATAGAATGAAAAAAGACACCTCGAAGGGGATTTTTCCCAAACGAACCCTCTTTTAGAAGCCCAAACCCTCTACCATCGCTGCCACAACCCCCTGTGATAAAAGGTCGCCTTTAAAACATAACTAGTGAACTGGTCGAACGTAAGTGCCATTCTTACGTTAGAACATAAACTCTAAATTCTTCCGTTCGAACGTAATAATACTAGGCTAGTCCCACTACGTAATAATGAACAAAATGCATAAATATTTTTTACAAAAAATTAAAGACAAGAAATGTAGACATACAGCAGGCCTGGGCCCTACCGGCCTATAATAAGCCTTAGTAGGCCTACCTATTCAAATATTAAATAAAATGAAAACATAACTTTCCAAATGCCCGTTGTTGTTTTATAATAAACTTGCATTTATGTTCTAAACGTTATATGAATTTTAATCAAAGGTACCCTAGGCCTAGACTTTATGCCTTTAAAAAAAACACAATTTTAATATTTCTTAAAATTTAACTTTTTTTTATTTATTTTATCTATTTGTTTACGTCTATCCTATTCAGTTATAAAACTGATTACAAAGGAGGACTACGGAATGAAGCCTATGACTGAATGAATTCTACAATGCATGAAGGAGCTCACCCCCAACTAGGCCTACATACCCCAATGTGTAGGCACTTCTGTATTTGCAACTGATTGGCCCTTGGCAAATACATTAATTATAGGACTATAGGTCCATGCATGTAGCATTTCTAGACAAGATTTAAAGAAATTTTTAAAATAAACAAATCAGCTTTTGCATCTTGTAAAGTAGGTAGGGCTACTGGCCTACCTGGAAGGAAGGTTTTCACCGCCGGTTATGGTAATCAGATATTTAAAGGGAGACATAACTTTTTGTACCCTTACCCTACAACCGGGTATATAGTTTTAAAGGGCCCAAAGTAAGTTGTGGCCTCCGTAGGCCCAAAAGTTACCTGAACGTAAGTCACAATTTACACTTTTCCATCACAAGCAAACGTATTGTACCATACGTAGGCTATGTATGTATGTAAAAACTTTAGTTTTATGGTTGGGGCCCTTCAACTGTCTTTGAAGGGGAAAACCCTTGGTAAAGGAGGGGGGGGGGGGGGGGGGGTGGGAAGCGCGAATTTTTTTACAATATATACTAGACTTAATTATCTTGTAGCCTATCTTATTTAGTGTAAAAGTATATATTTTTTATTGTGTATTATTGTATAGTTGTAAAAGTGTATTTTGTAATTAATGTAAATTAGTTTTAGTATTTTCTATACATCCCCAATATTCAAGTCTTAGTCTTTTGAAAAGACGTGTTTAATAGCTAGCTAGCTTATAATGTAATGTTTAGAACTTGTTTTCTTGTCATAACATTGTAACAATATATGCTAGTATTAGGTATATAAAACAAGACAATAAAATGAAATGAAATGAAAATGAAATTATTATTTTTAATATTATTATTAAAAAATACGCGGGTTCGCGCCCCCACCTCTCCCCCCTAACCTACTTTTACCAGTTTTTAGGCCCCTAACGGAGTGTATATTCTTACGACAGGACTTAAGAAATTTCTTAAAATTATTCTTACGGCACAACATAATAATTGCCCAAAAAGTATTCTTACGTTGAGCGGTGGTAGTAGAAGTAGGCCTAAATAAGCAAAGTTGTTGTTGATAATTGTAATCACTCTGAATTCTGAACCCCATAACCAACAGACGATTACAATACTAGACACTAGAACGTAGGTTGTAGGCCTAGGCTAGTAGGTTCAACTTTAAAATTTCCCTTTAGGCTAGGCCTAGGCCTAGTCTAGACTAGAGACAACAGTAAAAAAAATTCACTTCCAACCCCCCTTGACAATGGAATTTTTGGCTGTATTCAACCTGAACAGGAGATAGTTGTAGGCCTATTTTGTAAAGGCCTTAAGGGGTAGGGCCTAGTTAGCTTTAGAATTGCTCCAGGCCCAGGCTCTAGGCCCCCCTACACCCCAATTATTCAGATTCTGATTCAGATTTATTCCCCCAGTCTAAAACCTGGGCCTCTAGAGATAGGCCTAGGCCTAGGCCTAGCCTAGTAGGGGTCAGCCTAGGTTCCCCAGACAACTCAAACCCTTTAGGTAGGCCTAGCCCCTAGGCTTGATTGTAGTGTCAAAAAACTGCGCTGTTTAGCTTGGCTTGGAGCCGCCAGCCGCTAGAATTGTATCAAGTTTCTAGTGACAAAATGATTTAGGCCCGAGGCAAAGCGTTTGGGAGGCCAACAAGAAAAAAGGGCCCGCTAGGCCTAGGCCTTTGTGGAGGCCCTTTTTAATATAGGCCTAGGCTAGGCCTAGCTAGCAATAGTTTCAATCCAATTAGCCTAGGCCTAGGCCTAGGCCTACCTAGCCCCAGGCCTACCTAGCCCTAGCCTATTATTGTTTTTCATCAAAAGAAGGCTGATATAGCCTAGGCCTACCATGCTAAACATAAAACTTTGGCCTATGGTTTATTACGTACCCTTATATAATATATAGACATAGTCAAGTAAAAAGCTTAACGTTTTGGACTATTTACATCGACATTTGGGTCGGACCTAATGCCAAAACACAAACAAACAGCAAACTGACAACTGGGTGATAAGTTCAAAAAGTTTTATGTATGGCCAACATGAAATCGCAAGATTACTAAATAAGCGTAATGACTGTAACTTTGGGGATTTTAATAGAAAGCTTTAAAAAAGTCCTAATTTACTAATCATTGTGTAAAATATACAAATCTCCTAAAGTAGCTAATTCCTAAACTATAATAACTGTCACAAAATGAACTTTTAAACACTTGAAACAAGTCCTTGAAGTTGGGCAACACTTTTGCTACCCCATGCGCTATTGGCTAGTCATTGAAAAATTAGGATCTCTCTGTACGACCAGTGGTAATTCAAAAATTTTAGTGGCAGGACGCGGTGGTAGTAAGGCCTGCACTGAAAATAACATATTATTTTATTTGTTTAAGCATACATATTTTATATTACACCATTTTAAATGATAGTTTGTATTCAATAACAATTTAGGCCATAGTTTGGGATACCAAAAGCAATGGTTTTTTTCAATATGCATGCTATTCAAAACGAGTATTTCATTAAAAATTTGTTTATTTATAATTTAAAGTACCGTATTTAAAATCTTCCTACTATTGATGTCCCGCTAAAGTTGTGTTACTTTTAGAAACTTTAGATAGTTTTGATTATTAACTACTGGCACTTCAGTGTTTAAAATACTCGCCAGTAGTTAACTACTAGCCCTTCAGTATTAACTACTTGGCCTCAGTATTTCACTACCCCAAGCCAGTAGTTAACTACTGGGCCCTTCAGTAGTTAACTACTGACATCAGTAGGGAAAACTACAACCGGCCCGAGTAGTTTTCAGTAGTTTTACTACTAAAAACTACTGAAAAACTACTTGAACGCCAGTAGTTTTTTTTTTGTAAGGGATGACTAGAAAAACCTTTGTTTGAGTTTAATAATATCGCATTTGAGCATCTATACAGACAACACTATCTTTACTGTAATAATATATTACTAGAAAACGCCAAAGTCGTTGTAAGACGAGCGAGTGACCCAAAGGTGTTGAGTACCCTGTAACATTCCCTGGCTTGATCCAGCATGGGCCTTTCCTCCCTAGCCTATCATAAGCAAGAGTGGCGCATAATGGCCTTATAGTTGACGAACCCTTATACCAATTAAACTCAAAACACTGTCATTTATACCTTATCAACTTGAATTGAAATGTTCCTGCGTACTCAACACAGGACTCACTCACTCATCTAACAACAACTTTTCCTAGTCTAGTTGGCTACGGTGGCCTTATTACCGGAATGTGGGAGACCTGTGTTCAAACCCCTGTACGGGAAAGATTTTGTAGTTTCTGGATTGTATTCAAAAAATTATAAAACATGTTTTGAAATGCATACAACTCTATGGAAAACATAGCCAGTAAGAACAAGTATAAGATTGCAAGGTTTACTCAATCTCAGAGAAAAAATTGCTGGAACCTTGAGCGTGCAATATTTGATATACCTTGGTCACTGCATGCAAAATATTTACTGCCTAGCAGATAAAAAAAAATCAAGATCAAAACCATTGACGTTAAATTGAATCCTACACATTTACAGCGTATTATTCAATTTGTTTTTTTCTTGTAGGTTTAAATCGCAATAGAACTTGCTGATTATTTTTGCTGTTTCTCTGTTAAACTTGCACCAGATAGCTGTTAAAATTTTTTAACGCAATCTATTCAGCGATGGCTGATGTTCATAGTACAAACACCCACACACCCACACACAGAATGACCCAAGTGCCGTTTAATCGAGTAGAATTGTAAAATTCAATCGGTGAGTTCCCTCGTCTAAATATATTAATATAAACCAATATGAAATCAACTAATATTAAGAAGATTCAATTGAATAAAAATAAAAATTTCAAATGATATCACTCGATCTGGAATCTGCATCATTACATTAGAATCGGTATCATTTCGCATTTACAGTCCGTTGGATGGAAGAGAAGGCTTAACAGGCCTTAATCCCGCCATCAATAAAGACAACAATCAAATCAAATCAAATCAAATCAGGTTTTATCAAATTATTCAAAAAATTGATATCACTTGACATGCATACCTCAATTAGTTACATTTCAAGATAAAGTTATGTCGTGTCAATTGTTAATTACTTGATGATTAAATATTATAATTATATCAGAATTAGCATTTTACTCTCTATTCGAATATTAAATGTGGATGGTATACGCTACCTGTGAGATCCAGTGCCCAGTCTGGTTTCTGTGAGAATTCACGCTTATTGACATTGCCGATGTCGAGCATTGAGCCTCGTCCGCACGTGCACAGACACACGTGCAAGATAATACAAGTAATACCTCTTTGAACATGATTCCGTGGCGAACTTGCGAAGAATCTTAATGAAATCACGTCTTGTGGGGTATTTATACCTTACCGTGTGTGTGTGTGTGGTGGGAGACGGAAGAGGGAGGTGCACAAACTATTGAGGGGAAATGTTGAACCGGGAGGTGGGAGGCGGATAGCCATGCCTGACGCTTCAACCATGTTGTATATTTCTCCTTATTTCTCCTCTTGCTGCACGTACTTCAAAACTGATGAACAAAATATAATATGCATACAATCATAGCATCGGACGGCCGTCCGCGGTGGCACATTCGATTATGGGTCTGGTCCGAAGCGTATGGCTTTAAGGAAGACTTGGGTTTTGATCCCGCATAATGCATTGGTACATTTAAATTGTCCTTCACCCTCATCTATCACCACTTATCTGTAAAATAGCATTAGTGCATTTATTGAGACGTTAAGCCACAAAAATCATCAAGGCTTCGAACTCGAAATGAGCAGCATTTGCAGCTACAGAGAAGAGCTTACGCAATTTGTATGAGCTATGTTCCTAAAGTTCAAGACATACTGACATGACGACATACTATATACAATTATGCAATTTTTTGCAAAAAATGATTAACATGGGAATTATGTAGTTAGTATTCGGGCCATATAGTAATTGAACTTCTATTCTGTCTTTCTTTATTTCTACCTAGAAGTCTTGGTGTTATTCACCTTATATTTTGAAACATTCTGTTATCAGACTTTCCTGACAGTTTTCTTGAATGTAATGATATGTTTCTCAAAGTCTACAATAATGCTAACCTAAACAAGACTATGTCCACTGGGCAACCCGCGTTGTAAGCAAAAATTCAAAACAACAACTGGTTATATTTCGCATTATTAAACGAGTGAGCGCAGCGAACGAAGTGTCTTCATTCAACTGAAACGGTGCTCATTCTGCGTGTGTCTGCGTGTGTACATCGAAAATCAGCCGAATCGCTGAACAGATTCCGTTGAAAATTTAAACAGACATCTGGTACGAGTTTATTGAGAACTGCTAACAAAATCAACGAGATTCGTTGCGATTTAAACCTACAAGAAATAAAAACTAAAAAATAGGCTGCTAATGTGTAGAAATTATTATAACGACAATGGTTTTGTTTTTGAAAACCTAATTTTTGTTTGTTATTTTTGACTGGCGGTGAAATGCCGAGCCCAAGGTGTATCGACTTTTGCACGCTCAAGATACCCCCAAACATTTCAGCTATAGGGGCGCTTTAGCCAACTAAAGTAGGGAAACGCCAAAGTCGTTGTTAGACGAGTGAGCAAGTCATGTGTTGAGTACCCGGGAACATTTGCATTTAAGTTTGATAATTATATTTGTATAAATAATAGGGTTTTTTAAGTTGATTTTGGTATAGGGCGCGAATTGCTGAAAGGCCATAATGCACATTCTAGCCTATAATAGACTGTGGAGGCCTAAGGTGGGGGGAGAAAAGTAATTTTACCGGGAATTTCAACACATGGCTCACTCACTCGTTTAACAACGATTTTTGGCTTTTTCCCTAGTCTACTGTTCTTAACATTATTTTAAAAAAAAAACGACATCTTAATGCAAAACTAAACCGAAACTGAACAAAAAGCAAAACAGTCGGTGAGTTTTCATCTTTACAGATAAAACCCACACGCACTGATTAACTTATGTTGCATTATGTAAGTTTTAGTTTACCTGATGACAATGCAGGAATCTACGCAGAAACTTCTACCCAAACCATCAAATTGGCTTATTTGTTGAAAAACCAAAATTTGAAGATTTCCAGCTCCAAAAAACTTTCAAGACAAGTTATGCAACTGCTAAGCCAGGCCATACATGGTAATATACCCAGAATCGAACCCGGGTCCTCCCAGTTTATGTACCAATGCTCTGAAAAAGTCAAATACTAAAAAAAGTTTTACATTCAAACTATTTTCAAAACAATCTTAATATTTTGTCCATGTTTAGTAATGCAAAAACTCAAATACGTACCACATAAAGCTCGTGGAAGTTAGTAAATAAACCTTTCTGGTTGTTGTAAAGTAAACAAACATACAAACCAGGAAAAACCAAACCGGACGATAGCAGCATGCCTGACTTTGCATAGACCAGTTACCAGTAGCCCCCCATGACATTGTACCACATATTTGCAAGGTAATAAAATATATGATATATAATATATTAAATTGGAATAAAAACAATGGAAGCAACGTCAGCTCTGGGTCATTAAAACACAATTCTTGAGTAAACAAACGACTGCACAGCTTTGGGGATAAATGCGATATAATACTAGGCTCCCTCGCAACTCAGACTAATGACTCAGTTTTAATAAAATTTAGTTAATAACTTTTCACTAAACCTCTCATTGGTTTTATTGTGTACGTTTTAATGTATTATTAATTGTGAGCACATATATTTGACCAAATAATTTTGATTTACGCAAACTTCATAATTATCATTGATTTGATTGGTATTGATTAATAATTTCAAAATTTTTAATTTTTGACGTAAACAAAATTCCTGTATGATTCATATAATTTATCTCTTTGGATAATTGGGCCATCGGAAATTCGTTGTCCCATTATAGTCATTATATATTGTTGTTTTAAAATTTGCTAAACTAGTCTATTATTTGTGTGCATTTGGCTACTTAGTTTATTTATGTGAAATTTTAATGCGATAGACGTTTTAAAAAAACTTACTTGACGTCCCCACCCTACCATGAACTCTCAAGTTTGCACTCGGGAATTAAGTTCTCCATAGTAAAACAACAAACCCGGCACCTCCACCAAACCTATAACTAATACGTCTTGAAGTGTCCTTAAACTTTCAATCTGTTGACTATAACGTTGCTAAGAATATTATTATGAATCTCTCTTGGGTCGTCGATTCATTCATACTATCAATTTACTTGTTACTGTTATTCAGGTATATACTAATTAAGGGTATAGTATAGAGTTTGTTTTATTTTTGTTATTATATATTTTTACACCTACAGAGGTAGGTCTATGTAACAAGTAAACTCAGGTAAGGAGGACTAAAGGTCGATTCCCCCTTAAGGCAATCCATACTGAAAGTTTGTTTGATGAATCTTTATTTGTTTAAGTAAATACTGGAATTGCGTCCTCTTTTAAACAGCCATTCCTCAAACACGTTTTAACAATTTAGTTTTTCTCATGACGAGTATCACTAGATGATAACTGTATGAGCCCTACATGTGGCACACTTGCGAAAAAGAGGGTGTTCTTGATATTGGTGTGGTTGACATACTCCAGCTCGGACAATGCGTTTGTCTTCGACAATGCGTTTGTCTTTTTCGACAATGCGTTTGTCTTTTTCCAATCTGTCAAGCTTAGGGAAAAACTCCTGATAATTTTCTATCTTTACACGGAAAAACAAGAAACCCATATCAAATTTTGACTGCATCTTGATCTTCTAGAATTATACTACGAGGACATTGAAGGGAAGTTTTAGTTTTCATTATTTACAGAATAATCAGTCTTTTTTACTCAATTGTGTGGGTTTTCTTACAAAAACTGTCACCCTAAAAATCACTCCTGTGTTTTAATCTGGTTTTGTAAGCATTAAAAGGTTTTCAGATAGTGATTTTGCATCAATAAGGTTATTTAGAGTTCAGTGTGTGTGGTGAGCAAACACATTTAAATTCATTTAATATCTTTATGGGAAATTTTTAAACATATTTAGATTTGTGTTAACGTCTTCATCAGTGTGCACCTTGACGACAAGCTTTAGGCTTAAATACTCATTTAATAATCATATTTATTTAGTAATTTTTAAATTTTGTTGACATTAAAATCCTTCCCTTTTTTTGAAGTATCATTGTGAAGCCAAATTTATATCATAAAGTTGTTTTAAGAAGTAAATATTTAAAAAGGATTTGATTTTTGATTTTTCTGCCCAAAAATAAATTTGGGAAAAACGTTCGCTTGTTATATAAACAAACTTCAAAATATTTTTGTTTCCCTTTTCTGGACAGCAGAATTAGGCCTAGGGAATTTGAATTATATTCTTTCGATTAAAACATTACAATTCTTTCATTCATAATGGCTAAACAAGTGGTTAAACGTTGTACCGTATGTAATTTTGAAAAAGACCCAAAACAACTAAACGCCTAGAGTGCTCGGTATGTGAAGATATTTTCCATCGGGTATGTAAAACATATGACAATTGAGGCATTTGATTCAATAATTGGACCATGGTAATGTAAAGTGTTAAATCAGTTATAATAGCAGCAAGTGCCTTCAATGTGGCGTTCAAGATGTCTATGAACTGAAAAACCGAAAAAGAAGAGTTTCGACGAGATGGTATTGTATGAATTGTTTTTTTCCCCCTCTAAGTGTCCATGAAATTTACATGACAAATCTTTTTAATCATGATGTCGAAAAAGAACCACAAAATATAATGATGTTGCTGCTAATAGTTTAGCTGTATTCCCAAAAAGGAATGAAGCTTGGACATCTCAAATACGTAGTTGGAAAAGTACATAGATCATTTGAGATTTTTTATTCTTGACACGTATAATTTTGATATATTTGCTTGCTGTGAAACATATCTAGATGAGTCTTTTCCCAGACGTTTTATTTCTTTTGACAATTATAAAATGCTAAGATTTGATCGTAAAAGGGGTAGGGGGGGGGTTAGTTATTTATTGCTGAGAAGTTCATGTCAAGTGTAGTCGAGTGTAAAGTTAAATTCCGATAGATGTTGAGTTGCAGTCAGTTAAATTCTGGCTTCCGAATGTAAAGCCCAATGATTTTTACAGCAGTTTATAAAGCTCCACACGTAAAGTTAGAAGAATTTTCAGATTGTTTTGATAGTTTAGTAAATAATTTAAAATCGGAAGCTAATGAATTGTTTTTTTCTAGGTGATTTCAACATTGATTTGAGTAAGAAGACATTACCAGTAAATAATTTCAAAATTCTTACTAGATCACATGGTTTTGGTAAAATTGATAAAGTCTTTTTAGTAGGGTTAATAATAGGTCAGCTTCTTTAATTGATCATGTTTATGCAAATCACAATGAAAATATTATTCAGTCAGGTATTATAAGTGTAGGATTAAGTGATCATGAATTAATTTATTGTGTTCGTAAGATTAATAAGAAAAAATTTCTTCCTAAATTTGTAAATACTAGAAATTATAAGAATGTTGATTGGAAGAAAGTAGATGAAGATATCTTAAGTGGCCCCATTGACCAAATTGGTATGGCATAAGTGCAGATGATAAATTAGAAATGTTTGTTAAATTAGTCGTAGAACCTCTAAATAAACATGCACACCCCTTGAAATTAAGAATAAAGGTAAGCCAGCCCAGGGTTTTAACAGCAGAGATTAGGAAATCCTGCATAGGGAGACCACTTGCGCAAAGAATCTAGAATTTTTAGAAGGCAGTAAACGTGGGAGGAATAAAGAAAGTTAGAAATAAGGTAAAATAATCAGATTCGTTTTTAAGCGTGAGCATTTTAAGTCTTCTTTTGATAATGATATTTCTTCAAAATCTTTATGGTCAGTTTATAATAAGTTGACAGGTAAAAAAAGAAAAAAAAGAGTGTAGCATAGCCTCATTGACAGAGAATGGGGTATCCTACACGTCTAATCCGTATGTGCTGTTTGTTACAAAAAGTTTTGTTGTTGAACGATGTAGATTTTTCAAATAAAAATTGGTAAGTTTAAAGATTTAAATAGAAGAGAAGCAGAGAATCTTCCGCATACAAAAGTAACAAAATGAAGAAGTCATTTCAGAAATTAAAACGCCTTAAAATTAGAAGCTCTGCAACAATTAAAAAGATTCCATGCATAGTATTTAAGAAATGCGCATCAATAGTCGGATTTTTAGCGTATCTAATTTCCCATTTCTTTCTTGTAGGTGATTTCCCAACACAGCTGAAATTGGCAAGGGTAAAAGCCTATTTATAAGGGTAAAGGTAAAAAGAGTAATAGGAATTCTTATCGACCTATATCAACTCTTCCAATTGTAGGGAAAAATTTTTGAAAATATTTTACACAAGAGGTTATTACATGAAGTGGATGCATCTGAAGGTTTAAGTGCAAACCAGCATGGTTTCAGGAAAGGTAGGTCAACGCAAAGTGCCCTTCTAGCATTTACAGATTTTATCTATAAAGGGATTGATAAACGTAATGGTAAGGTTGGAGCTGTCTTTGTTGATCTTAGGAAAGCATTTGATTCAGTACCTTTTTTACCTCTTTTAATAAAATTAAAAACAGGTTTAACGTAATCCTTATTGTTATCAATTTTGGCGGATTTTTTTTTAAATAGAAAAATGTTTATAAATCTTGCAAAATATAGTTTCAAAAGTATTCAATATATTTTGTGTGTACCCCAAGGACAATATTAGGACCCCTGTTATTTATTCTTTTATAGATGATATATCTACTATAATGGGAGGCATCAATTATTTCTTATATGCTGATGACTTGGTCTTTTATTTAGAAGGTGTGGATGTCGAAGAGATCGTAAGAGTCTTCAAGAAGTTCTAAAGAGGATGGATGATTGGTTTAAAACTCAGGAACTTGATATTAATATAGCAAAACAAATTTTATGATTTTTCATAAGGCTAATGATAGAAGCATGAATGATATTCATTTGACGTTAAATTGTAATGGTAAGTTAATTCTAGAGTGTATGAATTTAAATATCTTGGAGTTTTCTTAGATTGTAATTTAAATTTAAGAAACATTATGAATATGTGTGTAATAAAGTATCATCAGCAATTGGAATTATAAGTAGAATGAAGAGGTTTGTAACCGAGAGAATGTTGAGGTTACTTGTAGATTCTTATATTCACTCTGTTATTGATTATTGCTTAGTGGTTGGGGAGTAAGACCTTCTACTGAGTATGTTGTACTCCAGAAGAGAATTGACCCCTCTGTTTGATTCATTTCCCTTGAACCAAGATTTGCAGTCTGATTGTTTCACGATTGAGGGAGGGTGAAGTATAGCGTGGGTGGTAAATACATACAAAGTATGAAAGGTATGTTTTAGGTATTCTACCCAATATTTTAAAATTGTTGATCGTGATAGAAAATTTTACTTTTAAAAAACTCATTGGAAGTTCCTAGATTAAATTCTGAAGCATTAGAAAGTCATTTATGTACAGAGGGGGTATCCTATTGGAATTCAATTTCTTATGATATTAGAAGCCAGTTTACTGATCTAGGAATTGTACAATTTAAAAGTAAAATTGAAGCAATGATAATGAATCAAAGAGCAAAAAATTGATTTTTACTATTTATTTGTAAGTTATTGTCTGTGTGTTTGTGTAAGGTTAATTTACCTTCATAAGCTCTTATAATTGGTTTTGCTTTTCTCTTTGTTTGTTCATTATTGCTTTGATTATGATATAAACAATGTATTTTCAAATAGTATATTTTTTCTGCCTAGATTGTCTGGTTGCCGCCCAATATGGAGCTTGCAAACTTGATTTTAGGTGTCCTGTATCATTGCTGTGATCAGTTTGACATGAAACTTTTTAAATAATTTTATATTGATATAATTATATATATGAGTCAAGATTTTAACACAAAAATGAAGATTGAACCAAGAATAAAAATTTTTGCGTTCGGTGGTTTTTTCCGCGAAAGTTTTATTAATTACTCCCCGATTTGCTGTTCCTGATTTTTGGCAAACCTCATATTCGTTTGAGTGGGATCGTCTAATAAATCAGTTTTTTCTTTTCGTTTTTTTTTTTTTAATGTTTTTTTTTTTTTTTTTTTTTTTTTTTTTTTTTTTTTCTTTTCTTTTTTCTTTTCTTTTCATTCTCCACCCTTTTTTATATTTGATTCATTCATTGAATGCATAATATAATATCATTCAATTTTTTTTACCAAAATTCTTGTGTTAAATGCATTGTTGTTGTAATGCTACTATTTCAAATATTTACGAAATGTAATTTATTGTTGTTTCTGCATCTATGTAATTAGATTTATTTAGTTGTTTCCCCCTTTGTAAATCAGTTTTTATAACTGAATAGGATAGACGTTAAATAAATAAATAAATAAATAAATAAAAAATCATCAGTGTACTGTTATGTGCATTAATCTTTTTTTAATTTAAAAAAATCACTGAAAATTTAATTAACGATGTATATAATTCAGAAATAACAAAATCTTATCCAGACTGGGGTGTGTTATTGATGGCACGTTTACAAGTTTTACCGTTCCCGGTATTAAAATGATCACATTTAATCGTGTCAAGTAAGACTTGGGAACAATCCCTTGTCGAACTTGGATTTCAGAATACCTAGGTTGCCATTTTTGTAGTTTTACCACCGTAAATATATAGCATGTTTAATGACACTGTCATGGTTCACTTGATTGCGAATAATAACAAATTGAACATAATTTAATGAAACAACCTGTCAAAATTGATATATATATATATTTTAAAATATGGATGTAGATAATAAATACTCTCTTTTAAAGATATAGTTACGAGATAAAGAAGCAATACAAATACAAACACGTTTAAACTAAGCCTGTTATTATATATTATATTAAGTTGAAAATCTGATTGAAAAACAAAGACAAAAATCCATTTTTGATTATTATTTAACCTTTATTCCGAACAGAAACATACATTTCCACCAGGGCAAATATAATTGTACATAGATAAACACAAAAATACAGTACGGAAAAATTTCAAAGCATATTGATGAAATAATCATGTGTGTATGACTGTGTTTTATAATGGTGGTTATGATCGTCTTTTTAACAGTGCATATTACAAAGAGAATTAAAAAAAGTAGAAATACTGGTAGAACAATATTAATAATGTTACTTGGTTCTGATCTTGCAATTTTTATAATACATCTTCATATAAAAACTAATTGTAAACCCTTTTCATAACCAAACAACCATGTTGGGATAGCAATGTTTATGCAAAATTTGCACAATAGATAGATATTACACGAATAATTGCAAATTTTACTATTGAACGATATGACGCATGTACAGTACTTTTCAAGGTTGTATTGGCTGCAAAAATAAATAATTGTACAAGAGATAATCTTAACATATCATTAGCACAAAATTCAGTTTGAAGCCTCTGAAACATTTCGATTTATTTTTAAATGAACATAAGTTTGTTTTATTTTCCTTATGTTCATAGCACGGCAATAAGACGTGTCCTTATTTCAGATGCAAGTTATTTGAAGGTAATTTTTACTTGTTCGCATCAGTGTTAAGTAAGGTGGAAATAAATAAGTTCCGAAGTTAGAAATGGTTGCCATTGGTCTGTTTATTAATCTTTTTAAGTAGTTTTACACAATTCTTTATAATAACAGGCAGCAGAAACATGCTTCTGTAAATTGCCTTTACAGTATTTTTAAATACAAACAATTGTCAATAACTATTACAAATCAAACTCACAAACGTAGGCGACCTTCCAATCGCACAGGTGGTCAGCAATTGCCCCCGCGACCCTGGTCACCAGGCCGCAGTTTTGGCCTTCGTTGTTGTCGCCGGCAGCCCATCGTTGAAAGCCTGTCTTCTCAAGAGGAACGCCTGAAAGACAATTAGGTCCGTGCTCTATAGTCATATAAGTCCTGAAAAAGCCTGCCCTCTTACAGGTTGTCATTACACCTTCAGGTGATAATTTCAAATGTACCAGTGCTTTTTTAATTTAGGATAGCAAATAAAGATTTTAAAAAAAATGTTTTTTGGGTATCATTATTCTCTGTAGCAGCCAGGATGACTGAAAAAACTGGATCGTTTCGTAACTAGGTACACTTTGGAGATCACATCAATTCTTAAAATACTTTATAAAATAAATTGATGGCCTAAATCATTAAAATTAATTACCAAAAATAAATTTAAAAACAATGAATTGAGAGCAGGATTACACATGACGTCTGTCAGCAAGGACAATTTCTTCTCGAGCGCACCTCTACAGCATCGTCACCAACTCAAATGCCGTCTTTCATATTTATTACAGCTTTAACCGGTGAACCGATGCTGCATCGCAATCAAGATGCTCTTATAGCATAACGTGCATAACAATTTGGGTAAGCATGGTGCAAAATACCCTTCATTAGTAAATTGCAGTGATGACCCGAGTACATTGTTGAGTTAGCTTTCCAAGCATTTGTTCGCATAATATCAAATAATTAATCTTGCTTCAGCCTATATTACTATCATACTAACCCAAAAAGTGTAAAAAAGTTTTTCCCGATTCTATGTAGCCCGATCCATGCATAGTTGTTATGGCTTGCTCCTTGGATGGTCGGGTATCGTCCGAACAACGTCTTCATAACATCGCTCTCTGTCTCGGAGTTAACGATGGCCAGGTGCGCACCTTCCTCTGCGCATGACTGCAGCGCGAGCGGCCATGTTGTGGGCTCAATTGGAACTTGTAATGGCCGACACCCGGGAACAACTCATAACCCTTTGGAGTCCTTTCGGTGCGTTAAGTGCAGTCTGTGTATATGCGGGTGGGACTGGAAGTATTAACATGCGTATCATATAAGATGTTGGTTAACTTTTTAAAAAGGACAAAATAGTCGCCCAAACGTTGTAAAATTGAGAAGGCAAATAAACAAATACCTCTTAATCGGAAACAACTGACAGCATATTGACCAATGTTAAAGCTGAGTCCGCAAAACCAGTGATTTTTTTCTAAAAGTTTTCCTGAAGCCAGTTTTTATCGGATTGTTAACAGCAGCCATTGCACATATGTAATGGTCGTGTATATTAGGATGTATTCTATAGAGGCTTATTGTTTTTAAACCATCACAAAAAAAACCCTTATAAATTAAATTGATTTAAAGGATTTTAGATTTTTGTAAAGTAAAAACAAATTATAAAATTTCGGAATTATTTTGTGCGTAATGCGCAATGATGTTTAGAAATCTATGACTGTTATGCTATGCTTAACAATTACGCCAGAATACACACATATGTCACAATATGTTTTTTTATGCCGAAAGAAAGAAGAAAGAAGAAAGAAGAAAGAAAGAAAGAAAGAAAGAAAGAAAGAAAGAAAGAAAAGAAAGAAAAGAGAAAGAGAAAGAAGAGAAGAAAGAAAGAAAGAAGAAAGAAAGTAAGTAAGAAAAAAAAGAAAGATAACGTAGGTTCGAATCCCGCCTAAGCATAATAGTTTCTTATAATCGACTCTCATTGTCATCTAGCACCACTTGTCGTCTAGAAAAGCCTTATATTTTAAAGGAGTTATCGGATAGTTTATGATCAGTAATTATTATAACGGAAACTTATTTTTTGTTTCTCGATTTGGATAGTCGGGACACACTCCCGTAGATGGAATTGTTAATATTTAATACAATCCAGAAATTAATAAATCCATACCGATCGGGGTTCGAACCCGAGTCTCCCACTTTCCGGGTGGACGCCTTAGCCAACTAGACACCGAGACGGAAACTATTTAACTTCTGTATTTTCGTTACCATATTAAAAATTTGAATGGATGGAACAATAAAGCATCGAAAAACTGTTGCTGTTGAATTGACCAAACAAACATATTTAAATGTCATTACCTTACGCAGGTATGAGCGAGGGTATTTTTCTCGATTTGGATTGTCGGGAAACACTCCCGTAGGGAATTGTTAATATTTAATACAATCCAGAAATTACAAAATCCATCCCGATCGGGGGCCGAGCCCCCTGTGTGACTCACACACAATCACACGAAGTGGGAGACTCGGGTTCGAACCCCGATCGGGTTGGATTTTTTAATTTCTGGATTGTTTTAAATATTAACAATTAACAATTCCACCAACAAGAGTGTTTCCCGACCATCCAAATCGAGAAATATACCCTCGCTCATATACCTGCGTAAGGTAATGACATTTTAATTATGTTTGTTTTGGGCAATTCAACAGCAACAGCTTTTCGATGCTTTATTGTTCGATATTCAAGTTT
>JAMZAV010011588.1:0-114317 GCA_024449915.1 Sweltsa coloradensis | reverse complement strand
ATTTTTTGGGGGGGGGGGAATCCAAAATAAGGGAATTATTTGGGGTAAGATCCGGGGGGGCGAAAATTTTAAGGGGGTTTAAAAAAATAAATAAAATAAATTGTAATTCGGAAAAGTTTTAAAAAAAAAACCCCCAGTTATATAACTTTTTTTCAGGGGGGCAGTAATCAAAGCGCCCAACCCAACCCTTGTACGCCCAGACACAATCGACAATGTAGCGAAAACCCAAACCCAAAATATCGATTTTTTTAAAAGGAAATACAGCAATCAGGGGTATGGACAATGCGAAAACTCGCGGATCAACGCCAAATAAAAAAGGGCCCGATTGAGAAAAACCTGAATTTTTAGGCTTCTTTTGCTGAGGGCTCCAAAGTCACCGTTACAACTCCTGACTAAAAACGATGGACTGAACCCAAAATCAGAATTTAAAAAAAACTTTGCTTTGGCGGGAATTAAATCCTGGATCTTCTGCATTAAAAGAGATACGCTAAAAACAAGACCAACGAGCCGCAAAAATTCGTCGTTTTAGTATTGTCGCGAGAACCTTTTACACTCTTAAAATCAATATCGTTCCCCAACTAATTTTTTTTCATCTTTATAATGTCTGTGTTTTTTAGATTTTAAATAATTCAGTGCACTTGACGTGAAAACGTCGAAGACCTCGTCCCCCCGCACCTTTTGACTCCCATCTACACAGGCTACAGCACCATAGCACAGCAGCAGCCGCAGTCGGTCAGCAGTTGTTCTTGTCGGGGGGGGACTTTTTCTCCGCTCTTCGTTTGTTCTTTTTGGGGTCCCACAGTAAAGGGAGTTGGTTTTTTACTTTAAATGTTTTTGTTTTGTGTGGTTCCCGTTCGAGGTGTCTTTTCTCCAGACTGAAAAGTTTTTTTTACCCCTTTTCTGTATTGCTTACATTTAAGTCTTTTACAGCTCGGGGGGTTAGTTTGGTCAGTGGGGAATGATCACGTGAGGGTTTTGGGTTTCAAAAGTCTTGGTTTTTGGTCCTACATGTTCTTTTAATGTTTTTTAAAACTTCAGGAGGTTGTCTTTTCTGTCCCAGACGGGAAAGGGTTTCCCGTTTGCCTTTTTTATTTCCCCCTGTTTTGTCAGGAAATTCTGATCTGGCACAATAGAAAAACAAGGTGTTTTGGGGCCCCTCCCTTGTACGAAGGTACGACCCTACTTCCCTTTCTCGCGGGGGGGTTGTTTTCCCGGGGATTCCGGTTTTCTTGGCAATGAACAAGCAGAACAAATGTGAAAAAAGCATTTTTTAAAAGACTACCACAGATTAACCATCCTTCCAAAAATTGGGGGGGGGAACAGCAAATTCCCTTCCCCTTTTATGTTTTTTAGTTTGTTAAAATTTATTACGGAAGGTCCTAGATTATCTTTTAAATTTCCCCTTTGGGAAATACTACTTATTTTTTTGTTCATAGTAAAATGGGAAATTTGTTTTGTTTTTGGTTTTTATTTTTTCTAAAAGTTATTATAAAAAATAATAATTTCAAACTTTGTCATTAGTATGGGGAACTTAGATATATCATAATTTAAAATTTTTAGAACTCTAAAAAGTGCTTTTGTAGAAAAAAAAGCGTGTATTTTTTCATTGATACCATTTCAGGGGTTTTGAAAGAACTCAAAAATTTTACAACTTTTGTCGGAAAAGTCTGCTAGGATTAAAGACTAAAAAAAAAAATTAACGAAAGATTTTAAAATTTGAGTGAGAGATTTTACAACAAAGACTTTGGCATAATAAAACATTTTAAAATTTGGGTTTCGAATCTGCTTCTCAGCTATTTTTTAACCCGGGGGCCAGCAAACAACCCAAGGTCCAAAAATCTAACGACAAGGAAAATAAATGTCCTCAAATACACTCGGGGGGTTTTGCAATCTCCCGGTACTTCGAAATGTGTGTTTGAAATTGTTCTTAATGGTGTTTCCGAATGAATATAATAATACTATGTTTTTTAAAAATTAGTGAAATGACGATTTTTTTAAACAAAAAATATAAATCATAAATTCCAATGTAGGATAAAAAAATGATTTGACCCCTTTGTCTATCAACGATTTTGGTTTTTTAAAGAATATGTTCAGCAGTTTTTTTTTGTTTTGTTTTTTTGGCCCCCAAATTTAAGATAAACTCTTAACAAACCCCCATCCGGGACATTTCCCCCTGTTTAAAAAAACATTTAAAAAAAAGTATGCCATATGAAGTAAACTAACCTTGTTGGTTCTTTTTATTTTTCTCTCTGCAAGATGTTGGCTAGTTTTTTTGAAGTGTTTTTAATTTTTTCGTTTTTAAAATTTTTGGGACTCATTTTAGTTGTTCTTCCCGTCAGTGTTTTTTTGGGACCTTTTCGTCATCTTTTCTTTTAAAACTTGTCTGTGAAATATAAAAAAATAGCAATTACGATATAATATTCCGAATAATTTACATTCCCCATAATTATTTGTACCCATTTTATTTTGCCTTTTTGTAGCAATTTGCATAAATATGAGACTTTAAACCAATACCCCAATCAATCAACATTCTTAATTTGTTTTTGCTTGAGTGTTGTATCATTTCATTTTATTATCTATTTTATTCCTAGATTTTTGCACATTCCGCACGTTGTATAGGTGTCGGGCATTGTTGGCTTCAAATTTACAGTCGCGAATGGATGTTTACGTGAAGTTTTTAGACGGCTGTGTAGTGTTTTGAACAGAAAAAGTTAGGAAACTTTTTGGAATAAAAAGAGTAAAAATTCTTACGTTAAATTGTTACTTTTGAATTGCAACATTAAACCCTTTTTAAACTATGTTTTTACAAGAAAGCCTACGTCCCTTTAAAAAAAATTTTAAAACAATTAAGGGCAAAATTAAGGCTATTATTAACATGATAATTTACGATGATGATTTTTGTATTTTTTAAAAAGGGGTATACATACGAATCCTTGATTGATGGGGTTTGTGGTTCTTGTGGTCAGTGTCTGAGGATGGTTGTGTGATGTGGACGGTTTGTAGGGGGGAATAATGAGGGAATCTAGATGTCAATGGTGACGCAGTAGTGGCAAATTTGCTGCAGGGTTTTGTTTTATAAGTGGATTCCCTTTGCGGGGTGACGGACGGGGGAAAATTTTGTCCGTTTGGGTGAGGCCAAATTTTTGGGGATTTGGGGGGAATTGGTATCTGCTACAGGACCATTCCCCTAAGTATTTTTTTGGGAAAAATTGTTTTGGATTTTTTGGATAGTTTTTTTTTTTGGTTTTCGGGGGGAGGGGAATTTTTTTTGAAGAATAGGAGAATTATTAGGGGGTAGGGGGAAAATGTAGACCAATTTTGGAGGCAAAAAGGGAATGTTGGCGGAACATTTTACAAGGTTCTTCCCCAACCACTGAATTCTGCGGCGGGGGCCCAGTCGCGACGGTCCTCCCTATAGGACGACCCCTCCATTACATCCGTGTTTATGTTTAGGTAACTTTGGGTCACGTTTTTTTTTGCCCTTTCCGTTTTGATTGAATCTGATAGGGCAAACACAAGTGCTCAGAATTTAATTCCCCTCTGCCTTATCTCATGTAGGCCAATTCACCTTTATTTTTCCATATCTCCTATGATTTCTTGTTTGTTCCCAGTTTTTTTGACAAGAACCCTCCGGGATCCGCCAAGATCAAATTTTGCTTTGTTTATGTGAATATTTCTTTTAACTTTCGAGCTCGTCTCTAAAGTTTTTGGGATGTTTTCTTTAGTTTTTAGGTCAGACCCGAACCGGGCTGATCGCAAATTTTTTGGGTTTGGGAGAACCCCTCAACCCAGGCGAACGCAGCCTTGGGTTTATATATCTGTGATGGCGCATTTTTTTTGACTGTGGGAAAGGGGGGGTTTTTTATGATTTTCTAGGTTAGTAAGGCGTGGTATTGTAAAAGGACTTTTTACTTTTTTTCGGCCTCAGCCAGCATTTAAATTAGTCTTCTAAATTCTGCTTTTAATTCAGCTTTATCCCATTTATTACCTTTTATTTTAAAAAGTAGTTCTTGAGTGTGATCGCCTGGAGACGTTTTTCCCCCAGGTGCTTGTCTCCCGGTTGGCCCAGACCCGGCCCAGGCTTTCTTTTCACTGCTGGACATTTTGTAATTCATGCCCGTTTTCAACTATCACTTCACGTAAAGCAGTTGCCCGTTTTATGTCGTGTGTCACCATTTGATATTTCCGTTTGTTTTCATTTCTCATTACAAAAATACTTGGGGCTGTAATTTGGTTGATGTACGCCTCCGCCATCTTTTTTGCATTAAAACAAAAGGTTGTTCTTTGCAGCTTTTAAACCTTTTAATAAAAAATTTCAGTGTTACAGCCCCTTCCGCCTGCAAACTTTATCAAGCATGAGAAGATCTGTCCGTCACTTCGAAACAAAAAAATTTTGGGGACCCTTCCAGCGGATACGTTGTTGCATCTCTTTAGAATTTAAAATTTTTTAGTACCCAATCAAATTAGTTTTTGTTTTTTAGCAAAAAACCCCCCCTGCTCTTTTCCCAAACCTGAAATTTGTTTCGACCTTTCCCATAAATAAGTCCACAACACGGTAATTTTCCAAAATAGTTTTTAAATATTTTTCCCCGAATCCGAACCCTTTTTAAATTTATTTTCAGATGATTTGATGATTTTATGATAAACTGGCCAAGGTTGTTTTTGCTTACTATTGTGAGGGAGTATGTTGGTTTTAGACTTATGACATGTTTCTGTTTTTTTTCTGTGAACTGTGTGCCTACAAAGCTTTGAATATATTTTGAAACCAGATGGGAAGCTTCATGTGGTATGTTCAGATAAATTTAAAGGGACTTCTGGCCCCACGCATGTTTTCCCACCCCCATTTTGTAATTGACATTTAGTTCTTCATGGAAAACTTCATGCTTGTGGCTGGTTTGACCACACAGGGCCTCTCCCCCCCTGGCCCCCGCGTCACCTTACGCCCTCCTTCGTCTGATTTGCAAGTTGCATAAAGATGAGACGTAAAACAATATCCAAACAAACAATTTATGCGAGGGCACAAAAAACATGTTCTGCTGGGGTTTCCCGGGTTTTTAGGTATCTCTGGCGCAAGGAAACTGACTTGGAGCCCAAAGGGTGCAAAACCAAATAGCTTCTACTGATTTGACCTTTTAAATGTTTGATGCCACAGTGGGTTTAAAACCATATATTAAATTAGGTCGGATTGTTGGAATGCTTTGCAGAATAATAAGCTGCGTCGTGGAGCCCGTCTTTTTACTGAAGGGCGACCCCTTTTTTCCATACTTTTTCGTTTTAGGGGGGTTGTGTTGCGCGAGTACGAATAGGTCACACACACCTCACCCCGCATCATTTTACAAATAAGATTGCTCCCATTTGCGACCGTGTGATGGTTTATACCTTTTATCATCTGTTTATTTATGCTCTAAGTTGTGGTTGGAAATTTCCAAAAGAAATTTAAATCTTCATATGAAAACTTTTTGTCTTATGAAAACTGTGAAAAATTATAACATTTTTTAAAAATTGCAACTATCGACAAACTTTACAGTTTTTCCAAGAAGCAGTTGACTATTATTCATTAGACAGGGCGGGTTATGAGTATGATTTTGTTTGGTAATTTCATTTTTACCTTCTTAATTGACAACTTTTGCAGTGCCATTTACCTTTTCCCCATTTGGCTGTCTCCCAAAAATTTTCGTTTTTTTCCGTTTTAGATGTATTCTTTAAAAAAGATTTAGATTTGTTTTCTACATCTGTGTATAGGAAACAACACACACCGACAAAATTTTAATGCAATTAAACATCCTTTAATGTTTAAGAAAGGGATGGTTAAATGTTTGGTTCTCGTGCACAACTGATCTGTTTAACCCCCAACCTAAAAATTTAAATGGAAAAAAATATTGGTGCTATGAAAATAACGTATACTTTAAAGATGGGAAAAAAAATATTTTTTTACAAAACATCAAACCTGACAGAGTAAAATATTGGGTGGTTAAACCCAGGATTTTTAAAACGGTCGCATTGGATACTATCCGAATCTTTTGAAAAGATAAAAAAGCGTTTTTATCTCCGTATGGCATAAGAGTTGTTTAGTTCGTCTAATACGTTGCGCAGCATTCTCACCAAGACTAAACCTAGGGGTGAGGTTCAGTCATCAAAGGGGCCCGGTTTTTCAATCAGTCGTTAAAGAGTTCGTAATGCTTAATCAGCTGATTAGCAGAAGGTGGTGTTTTTCAATGGCTGCTTAGCACTAATCAATTGATAAAAGCATCTTAAAAGATCGTTAAAGTTACGGGCCGAAAATGAATCCGTAAAGGCTGTAACAGACTGTTAAAACACTTTCCAAGATGGCGACTTGAAATCAGCTGGCATTTGTTTAGTAGGGGCTGGGTCCTGTTTGAAGGTTAGAAATTGACATTTCCAAAAACATAACGTAAATACTGTGCAGTGATGGCTAATCGTCGAGGCTATGGTGGACTAGCGTTAGGCCTAAATGATTATTTAGATTCATCAAGTGATGATGAACTAGAAGAAATGGCACACGGATTTTTAAACCATGCAAGAAGAGAAAGAGTTGTTCGGCAACGTCCTGATCATTTGGCAATGTGGGATGACAAGGACTTCTTCATGCGATTTAGGTTAACAAAACCAACAGTTATAACATTGCTTGACAAAATTGGACATCTCTTAGAAACTCCTACTGCAAGGTGAATATACTAGGGTAGGCCTAGTCCAAAAGCATTATCCTTGATTAGGCTTGGCCTAGGGCCTACACCTTTCAAACACAGTCTTGTTTTTCTGCCCTATTTACCATGTCATAGATTGTCCAAGATTCATGATTGCCTAGGGAACAGGGCCTAGAACAGTCTGTGAAGTAGGTAGGCCCTAGGCCTAGGCCTAGGCCTAGGCCACCATACTCACTGTACCTAAAAAAAGTCAACTCCTACTGCAAGGTGAATATACTAGGCCTAGTCCAAAAGCATTATCCTTGATTAGGCTTGGCCTAGGGCCTACACCTTCCAAACACAGTCTTGTTTTTCTGCCCTATTTACCATGTCATAGATTGTCCAAGATTCATGATTGCCTAGGGAACAGGGCCTAGTGGCAGAACAGTCTGGGAAGTAAGTAGGCCTAGGCCACCATACTCACTGTACCTAAAAAAGTAATGCCGTTACATCTGCTTGCAAACATTGAACCAATTATTACAACCCTAGAACTGCTAGGCCTAGGCCTACACTAGAAAAGCTAACTTGTCCTAGGGGAAGGGTTCCCATTTGTCCCGGTTTACTGCCCTGCCTTTCACTTTGAAGTCCCACGTCCAGCCAATAGCAAGCGGGGCACATTTGTCCGGTCGAGTTCTAGCCTACTTGACCAAATTATTCTATACAAAATAAACTTAGGCTAATAAAAACTCACCTGTTCTCTTGTGGAATCCCTGAAGTCTCTACTTAAGAACCCTAGGAACTTTATCGGTTGGTATGGACCGGTTTTACAAAACTACTTGCGTTCGGTTAGCCGAACTTTCAGCTGGTTACCCTGCGCTGCGCTAGTTCTAGGATATAATCGATAAGAGCGCACCCGAAATCCTTTTCGTTACAAAACTACTTACCGGTAGTTGTTTTTCAGTGTTTTTATTGAAAAAAAATACGGTATTAAAAAACCGGTCCATACCACCCGAAAATGTACCGAACCCTACTTTATAAGCTCTCCCTCAAATAAACAAGTCAAAATTATTTTTGTGTTTGCCAGTGTAGTTAGCCGCAGTCGATTAGGCTAATGTCTTAAACCGCGGTCCCTGCGTTCCAGGATTGAATCCTGGGGGGCTTTGTACTAATTCTTGTCGTTCGACTGCGACTGCGACAGCGCATATTACAACACTGTTGTCACAGTCGCAGTAACAACAATAGATAGTTAATAGCCCCCCTGGCTTGGGCATGAATTTCACGTGGTGTTTTTTCATAAGTTGTAATCACCCAATCATCATCTCGACTAGCATAATTGCCAAAATATCATCAACCATTTTTTTAGTACTGGTTCAGCTAGCATAGGCTTGGCCTAGGCCAATTTACCACACAAATTTCACTATAATGTTGAATTTATTTAACATCGGTCTGGGCTAGTGTCGATTTCTTTGAAATGTGTAGGCCTAGGCCTGTCTAGCACTATGGAAACATTGTTACTGACTGACGTTGTATGTATGGTAGGAATGACGCTGTATCACCAACGAATCAGTTACTAATGACACTGCGCTTTTATGCTCTGGGGAGCATGCTTATATCTGTTGGCGATTTTGCTGGCATACACAAGTCAACAGCTTGTAGAATTGTGCATCGTGTCACAAATGCCATAGCACAACTAGCACCGGAATATATCAAGTTTCCAGAGACAGATGAAGAGACGGCCAAGACCCGCTTGGATTTCTTTAGAATTGCTCGTTTTCCTCGTGTCATTGGATCCATCGACTGTACACATGTAAAGATACAATCGCCTGGTAAGAATGTAAAACCATTGTTAAAACTATTTGAATTTGGAATTATTTGCCATTTGCATGAAAACAACCTGTCCAGAGAAATCTGTAAAAACTACAGTGATCATCGAATTGAAAAATAATCTAGGTTATATGTTCGTATTAGAAAATTTATCAATAAAATATACATTTACGTTATTTTTCCAAGAATATAGGCCTAGCTGTGTCACAGTGAAGTGTGTTAAGTCCGCAAATTTGTCAACAAGTTCACTACAACATAGCACTGGTAATCAGATTGTTTTTATAAAATAGGCTTATTTTGTCAACATTACAGGTGGCAATCAAGCAGAATACTTCAGAAACCGAAAGGGTTACTTCTCTTTAAACGTTCAGACTATTTGCAACGCCGACTTGAAAATACTCGATATAGTTGCAAGCTGGCCTGGATCTAGCCACGATACATCCATTTTTAATGGATCTGCCATTAAAGCAAGATTTGAAAATGGTGACATGGGTGACAGTGTGCTAGTTGGTGACAGTGGGTATCCAATTCTTCCCTATTTGATAACTCCTTTGCGTGAGCCGGTAGGGGTTGCAGAAAATCGTTTTAACGAGGCTCAAATAAGGACAAGAAACCCAGTGGAAAGGTCATATGGTGTATGGAAAAGAAGATTTCCTATTCTATCTATTGGAATGAGATGCAAACTAGATCTAGTATCATTGTGGCCACTGCTGTCCTGCAAAATATAGCCTGTGACATGCATGAAGATGAACCACCCCAAGACCCTCAAATCAATGTTCATTTCGAGGAAGAGGATGAAATGCCCATTGTCCCAGATTTGAATGAAGGTGTTGGAAATGACCGTGTTCGACAAGCATTAATACACGGCTACTTTGCAAGGTAATCATTTGTTTTCTATTTGCACAGGCAACAAGTCATTTTGACACGTAGGTATTTTACTGGCAATAGTCAATTATGCATGAAGAGCTATAACAAAGGAAATAAAAAATTCATAATGCATTAATAGTACGTAGGCCCTATAATGTTCATAAACATTTTCTAAAAGTTAAAAAAAAATAGCATGTAGAAGTTTACACCTAACGGCTAGCCTGTATTGAAGACATAGGCCTACCATGTCTTCCTAAAGAATTTGTTTTTATTTCTAGGTTGGAATGAACATCTTGTTGTTTGTCTTGTCCTCATCGCCTATCACGGGGAAAGTAAAAGAACATCAAATACTAGGCCTACATGGATGTTGTTCAACTCAAGACAAGTGATTAAAATTTATAGAGGAATTATATCATTTTTATTTTTTACACTTGTGGCTAAAATGAAGATAAAATAATGGGATACTAATATTAATGTATAATTATATACATATATACTAATTACTAATCATTAATACATACAAATAAAAAATTAATACATGCTCAATTGAATATTGTCTCTCACACTATATAGCCTACACATCACTTTTTCTTTCTGTACGCGTTTCTGCCAGCACGTCTTAAGTTTAATAACCTTTGTTTTTTTATTGATAAAGACAGTTGAAGGGATTCTATCTTCAAAGCATGCAGAGCATCCTCTCTGGCCTTGTGGTCCGCATACTCGGCTCGTAGCAATTCTTCTCTGATACCAGTCAGCCGTGTTTTGCTGGTCGCCATTTGATGGAGCTTTGATGCCGTAGCCGCTCTACCCAGTTTGGTTGCAAACGACTGCTTTTTATTTCCGTTTGTTAGGCCTACGGTTGGAGTGACAAGTTCTGGTTGAGCTGCTGAAAAATAAAAGTATCAATTGCACACAAGTAAATAATATGTACAGTGAGCAAAAAAGGGGAGATGGGGAAATATTATTATTTTGTTGACCATGGACCAATGACAATGAATTAGTAGGTCTACCAAAAAGTATATGCACGATTTAAACAAGACATATTTCACTCGGTTACGGTATCTAGACTATAAGAAAGTATGTTTGTGTGATGTGGATATTTTTAAGTTTGGAGATTATACGTTATTTCTTTTTTAATTAGGCCTATACACAAACTATGATTGTAGATTGATTTGCAAATTAAAGCGTAACGTTTAAATGCACACCAAAAATTGACTTTGACATTTCCAGGTGTTCAGGAACTTCAATCTTACAAAACTTTAAATTGACCCTAAGCTTAATAAATACAATTTATTCATTAGATAGTTGGTAACTAACACAAAAGCTAGAGCATACATGGTGTACTAACAAAAAACTAGAGCATACAAGGTGTATTTCAGATTTCAGATTTCAGATTTAGCACGCTTTATTCAACTTCATTGATACAAAAAAATACATAACATAGAAAAAACAATCATTGATTTACATCTGTATGGATGTGGATAAAGGCTATGGAATGTTAGTGATTGAAGACAATTAGTTAGCCTATTGTATTGCAATAGCCCCTTTAAAAAAATTATTTAGGGTTTCGATTCAAGAACTCCGATACACAATAATAAAAATGTAAAATCCAGGATAATAGATGAGCGTGTGCAAAATTAAAAATTAGCTTGTTGTGCATTGTTTTCATTGAGTAATTAGGGGACTGTGTGGGGAAACACAATGTAGATACTGGATGCTTTTTGTTACTTTTTTTATGGCTTGAACAATTCATGTTATTGCTCATGTTCTTGTATGTACTTGTATGTACTCATGTATTTTCATCTAGATCGCATATGCCGTTTGCCCGGTAGAGAGCGAACAGACAAAAAAACGCCAGAGCTAATGTTTTTGGGTGTCAGTGAAATTGAAGTCTTTGCTTCGCTCATCCAATCATGCTCATCATGATGTATTCACTGCTACTTGGTCACATTAAAAAAGTGATCAATTAATATATTTGAGTGAAGCAGTTGAATTGAATGTATCAAAACCAAAATAAAAGAATCTTTTTCAAAAATATTTTTAGAGTAGAACTGCTACTGACAAACAATCTAGGCTACAGCTTGTACAGTTGACCCCAGATGTGAAAAAAATGCAAGAACATATTATGCACACTTCCCATACATTACCTTCAGTTTCACTTGGAGCTTTTGAACAGGAAGCCTCGACTCGTAAGCTCGGTGCAATTAAAACTGCACTTTTCCGTTGCTTTAAAGAAGCGGGAGACCATGCAGACCAGTTTTTTGGCATGTCGTTTAAAATGTCTTTCTTTGACAGAGGCACATTGGTGCCAGGAGACTCATTGGTGGCAGGACAATTGGCAAGTTCCTCCAACTGTTGAACATAGGAGTTGTTATCACATAAGCATAATATGTAGAATAATATGCATTTCTTTGGTGGGGGCGGGTGGAAGGAAGATGGGCCTAGTTGAAAAGTTAGTTCTACAACATTTAGGCTAATATAAAATCAATTTTTTTATGAATTTATGATGATGAAATATGAATTTAATAAAATAATAATAATAATAATAATAATAATAATAATAATAATAATAATAATAATAATAATAATAATAATTTAAAAACCAACCAGAACATCCAATTTACCAGAACGTCCAGGCCTACCAAAAATCCAGACCTACCAGAACGTCCGGCCTACCAGAATCCAAACCATAGAAATCCCAAAACCCAAACCAAGAAGTTTCAAGTACCCAAAACAACAACAGACCGATCAAACCAAATGTAGATATGCATAACGCCAATAGAAAATACACCTGACATGATCAATCTAAAGAACATCCTAGCTTTAGCATTTACAACACCCATGTCAGGTTTGCGCACTAAAAAACCCAAACAGAAGACCATAACATACTAAAACCCAAGCATTCAAAGGAAATGAAGACAGCGGTACACATAATGAACCACATATTTTATCAATTACACACAAGACGAACATCATTTGCGGGACGTTAAATGCGGCAATTTATGTGCCCTGTAGAGTGGTTAGATATTGGGCTTAAAGGTAAAAATTGAAACTTAAAGACAAAACAGGAAAGAGAAAAAGTACTAAAATGGGAAAAAAAGCGACTAGTTGGGAGAATCGTTGAGCTTAGGAGAGATATCGGTCGACTGGAAACAATACCGAATGGGTAATCGATCTAAAAATGTGATAAGATACTGCCCAAATAATATTTGAAAGATTCAATGTTTCACGCAAAGCATGAAACACTTAACAAATTCTTTCCCACGAATATTTGGATAAAACTTAAACAAAAAGTAAGTTCCCTCTAGCTAAGAGATTAAAAAGATATAAAAAAATGTAGTATTAGAAAAGAACAAAACCGAATGTTTAAAGAAAAGGAAAACAGTTTTACCAACAACTATCTAGTACCGAAGAAATAATAGGAAAGGGAACACCAACTAAGAAAGAGATAGAAGAGTTTTGGACAGGAATATGGGGTAACCCGGTAGCACACAACCAGGATGCACAATGGATTCAAGATGAAATTGCTAGGATGAGCGATATTAATGAGATGAGATTCGAAGTTATAAACTATTGATGAATTAAAGTGGGACAATCAGTGCTACACATAGCTGGAAAGCACCAGGTAATGATAATATTCAAAATTTTTGGTATAAGAAATTCAATACTACTCACAATCAAATTAGAAAATGTCTCAACGAGTTTATAAATGGAGTTAAAGAAATACCCGAATTCCCTTTACTGAAGGAGTAACCTTTCTAAAACCCCAAAGGACAATGCACGAAGAACCCAAGTAAATATCGGCCAATTACATGTCTTCCAACTATATATAAAATATTGACTTCATGCATAACAAAATAAAAGTATATACTCATTGCAAAGAACACAATATCATGGCCGAGGAAACAAAAAGGATGCTGTAAGAACTCACAGGGTTTGTAAAGAACAACTTATTTTTGCCCTCTACTGTAATGAATCAGGCACACAATAAGAAAAGGAATATTCACGTAAACTACATTGACTACAAAAAGGCCTTTGACTCAACACCACACACATGGCTTATTCAGATTTTACAAATATATAAAATCAACCCAGTAATTGTAAACTTTTGAAGACAGTAATGGAGACATGGAGAACAACACTAAAAACTAAATAGGGAAAACCAGCAGATAACTACAGACCCAATACAAATTAAACGTGGCATTTTCCAAGGGTGTATTCATTAAGTGCATTATGGTTTTGTCTGTCATTAAACCCACTTTCACATATGCTTAACGAATCGACATAGGGATTTAAAATTAAGGGACAAAAATTTGTGGTATGTCACACAATTCCCACCTATTCTACATGGAGACCTAAAGTTGTATCCCATCAAATTTTGCCAACTAAAACAGTCTAGTCAATACAACTTTTAGAATTTAGTCAAGATATCTGCATGGGGGTTTGGAAAAGGGAAAAGGTTACACAAGCAGAAGATTTTCCAGCTAGATGAGGGAAATAGGATTGGAATAATGGACGATAAACGATGTATACAAAAAATTTAGGATTCTCACAAGCTGCCAGAATTGAACATAAAGTTATGAAAGCAAAATTGATAGATACATACAAGAAACGACTAAAAGTCTATCCTCAAGACGCAACTAAACGGTAAAAACAAGATCACAGCAATAAACAAACAAAATGCTGTACCAGTACTGACATATTCATTCGGAATCATTAAATGGACGCAGACAGACATCCACGCGTTGGAAATATAAAATCGTACTACACTTACCAAACACAAATACATCATCCTAAATCAGCAATAGAGAGATTGACACTTCCCAAAAGAAAAAGGAGGACGGGGCCTTTAAATTTATCTGAACAACTTATATTATAAACAAATAGACATTTTAAGAAAATACTTTTTACAAAGAGCAACCAATCCACACTGCATTTGGGCTGTCGTGCTAGCTGACAAATCATTAACTCCACCCCAAACTAGCAAACGAAAAAGTCAATCTACAAGGGAAACTCATAACTGACGCTTCAAAAGAGTTACGTCTCTCAGGAAAAGACCCTACAACAAGAGACATTATGATGAACTACACAAAAGGTCAACGTAGATATTTTAAAGGCATCAAAATAGGTGGTTAAACAACGGGGAAAATATTTGGAGAAACAGAAGGTTTTATGATGGCTATTCAAGACAGAGTGATTGCGACGAACAATTATAAAAAAACATAATACAAGATGCGACAGTAAACGATCAATGTAGAAAAAAGTAGTGCAAAGGGGTGAAAACAATCGAAACATCATATCCGGGTGCAAGTCACTATTCAAAACAGATTATTTACAGATATAACCAAGTAGCTAACATTATTCATCAAAAACTAGCAATCAAGTACAAACCTCATTGACACACACACACCTTACTTACAAATACAAACCAAGAGAAAGTACTAGATAGGTAAAGATTACAAATTATATTACGACCGCACAGTTATAACAGACCAAACAATACATCACAACAGACCGGATTTAATAATAATTGACAAAGAAAACAAGAAACTACCCTTAAACGACGTTTGCTATCCCAATGTGCCATAACGTTGAGACCACGTGGAAGAAAAAAATTGACAAGTATAGTGAACTTGCAATTGAGATCAAGAAGATGTGGAAACAGAAAAAGGTAAATACAAAACCCATTCATTATATCAGCCAAAAGGGGATCATACCGAAGAAAGGGTACATGAAAGCATTAAACAACTAGATCTTCAACCCAATGTAAACATCGAGACTTTAAAAGGCAGTAATACTCAACACGTGTAGAATAGTTCGTAAATTTCTAAACTAAGAATGATACTTCGAGATTTCGAGACAGCTTCTATCCTGACATGGTTTGTGGTTTCCCATAGTCCGAAGAGCAAATGCTAGGATGGCGACGAGAAATCGGCCACGACCGTACACAGCAGAAAGAAAACATCATCTACAAACAATATTTTCAATTTATAAATGACTTATTTTTGTTAGAGTTAAGACAAAAGTAATAATGTATGTAATAGGTACACATGGGAAGTACTTGACGTAAGTCCCCTACAACATGTTAGCTCCGGTTATAACCGAGTTTGTATGAATACCCTCCAATAAAATAATAATAATAATAATAATAATAATAATAATAATAATAATATGTATTTAAATAATTTCAAAAGTGTACATTAGGACTGGTAGGCCTAATAAAATAAAAATAAATTGTATTTAGAGTCTGCCCACTCAGTTATATAGGTAACTGATTTGTATACATGACATACATGTACTGTATGTATACAATATACATCTGATTAGTAGGCATGTAAAACTAAACAAGAGAAATAACTTGATCAGTATTCATAACACAAAAAATACCTAGGGCCTACAATGACAATCTGAGCTTCTTTGTACACTAGCCCTGTGGTTCATATCAGGGTATTCAAGAGCATTAGGCTATGGTTGTTACAACATAATTAGGCATATGATTTCCTACTCTGCAGACTAGCCCAAGCAACCGTTTCGTACATGGCCCAAGGTACATCCCACCTTGTAATGGACGCTGAAAAATTTTCAACGTTTAATGTTTGTTTATTTAATCAATAAGCCAATAGCAGGCCTATAGATAGACCATTAATCCATTACGTATATATGTATTTTTAGAGTAGGCCTATTTAAGTTGCAGTTTATTATTAATTTAATATCGGCCTACAATACATGGCAGATGTGTGTATGTTGGGGTTGGGGATAGTGAATGGTACTACTTACCCTATGGAATTGGCACTTGGCAGTCTAAAAATTATTTATTATTTATTTATTAATTCTAGGCCTGTCTTATTTCTTCTACCTCGAAGCCTGTGTAGGCTTAACCTACACTTGTGCCCTTTACCCACTTAAGGCCAACTAACGTGTCTCATAATGACTTTACTACAGGCTACTCACATTATGATGTAGGTACCGGTAGGTCTACATTTCATTTAAATAATAAAAAACCTCATATTCTAAGCAGTAGTAGCTTATGTTTTATTGCTGGTCATGTCACCCGTTCAGCCAAGCACCATAGCCTAGCTTATTGTCCTAGGAATAAACAATTTTGTTTTAAAGTTTAGGCTACCTGTGTCGATTTGTTTTTTGAAAATTTTCATGAAAATTCCCATCACTAATCCCACCATTGGCATAGGAACCAAGGAGGAGAAAACTTTAAACATTGCTTTATTTGCTATGTAGAGGAATATTGTGTAGCATGTCAACCTTCATCTAGGCCCTTTACCCTTTCTTACCTAGGCCTAGGCCTACCATTTAAAAAAAAGGCATAATTAATAGATATCAATGCAGGTGCACAAAGAAACATTATTGATGGGAAGTTGATATATGCCTTTGATCTACCTACTATTATAGGCCTCCTACTTTTTGAGCTATTCTTAATTTAAATCCACAATAATTCTGTGCTATGGTAGGCTATTGAAGACTACTATTACTACTACACTATCAGACAGATAGATGTAGCCTAGGCCATATGCATTAATTACTTCAGGCCTACATGAATGTGAATACATTATGCCCTATGCATTAGGAATATGCATTGCAATGAATAGGCTATACAGACAGCCTACATGACAAGGGCCAAGTGATGAATAAACAGGCCATTAAAGTAAATGGTTAGTAATTTTTGTGAACTTACCACTTCAAATGTGACATTTTCAACAACTGTAGATGTAGACCTAGGGTTGAGGGTTTCTGCCAGGAGGCCTATGTCGACTGTGTCACACTCGGTGGGGCTAGGCCCAGCAGTCGTGTCCGCTGATTCTTGCAGTGAGCTTGTGTCAAGAATGTTGACATCGCACTCGAAGGCTGACACTGTAGTCCCTATATCACAAAAAAATTTGGCTACTGAGCAGTCCTACTGACACATTCTCATAGACCTTAGGTAAGCCTATAATAAACGAAATCATGAAAGGCCTACGCATAAACAAGGCATTGAACGGTTGAATCCGCATTAGCCCAATCATGGATGTAATCTAGGCCTACTTACCAGCAGTTCCATTGCTGTCGAATGGATTTACGAGGCCCTCCAGGCCAACCCCCATCACTTCCCGCAAAATGTCGGTATAGGATGGGTCCAATATAGGGAGGACAGGGATGCCTCCGCCAGTCTTCAAACGCTCCTTCTTCTCATCAACCAGAACCTTTTTCACTAACTTAAACTGCTCCTTCTTCTCATCCATCAGAGTCTTTTTAACAGCCCTCTTCATGTTGTCAAATTTTGATTTTAAATTGAGCAGGGTTCGTGCGTGGGCCCCACTTTGAGCATTAAACTCTTCCTGGAGCTTTGCCCAACCGTGCTCCTTTTCTTTGTTGGAGAGTGCATCCGTCTTTTTACACTCTATGACAGAGCAATATTTTTTTACCAAAGCCATTAATAGCGCCTCTTCCGAGGCACTAAAATTAATGGCACGCTTGCGTTTTGACGTAGTATTTTCGTTTTCTGACATGATGTGACTACAAAATGTAAGAAAATAACTTGTGCCATACGCTTCTTTACAAGAATGTCAACTCAAAATCAACAGGTGATCAGCTGAGATGTAGCGACATGTGAACAACTTAACAAATCGAGGACGTGTTTATTAATCTTCGTATACATACGAACGAATTACATAGATGTCTTGATATGTTTTTAATATTAATATATTGTGTATTCTCATCGATTATAAGATGTTTAAAAGCACCTATTTATGAGTTCAATTATGTATAGAAAATATTATTATCGTTCACAAACCAGCGATTTTATGTTCAGAGGTTGGCCGACAAACCGACGTGTATGCATACGGAGAGTGCGCGCGCATTTATTTAGAGTCAAGACAGCAATGCCAGCTGACCAATCACAAGCTTCCAAAGAGTTCGTCAGCTAACGGAGACTTAAATCGCATTGAAAACGCAAACTGCATAACCATTGATTAAAACTGTTCGTAAGCAATCGGTCTGTTTGCTGACGAACTCTTTAACAACTCATTGAAACCGCCCTAAGGGTGTATTTTTCTATTGCAATGAAAACGGCAAACCTTTTTGAACACAAACAATTGAAACAACATAAGATTGATACAAAACAGAATTAGGCATATGATTTTCCACTCTGCAGAACTAGCCCAAGCACCGTTTCGTACATGGCCCAAGGTAACATCCCACCTTGTAATGGGACGCTGAAATTTTCAACGTTTAATGTTTGTTTATTATCATAAGCCAATAGCAGCCTTATAGATAGACCATTAATCCATTACTATAATGTATTTTTAGAGTAGTCCTATTTAAGATTTGCGTTATTATTAATTTAATATCGGCCTACCATACATTGGCAGATTTGTGTATGTTGGGGTTGGGTATAGTGGATTGGTACTACTTACCTAAAAAAAAATTGGAATTGGCACTTGGCATTCAAAATTATTTATATTTATTTATTAATTCTAGGACTGTCTTATTTTCTTCTACCTCGACGCCTGTGGGGGGGGGGGGGGGGGGGGGGGGGGTAGGCTTAAACTACACTTTGCCCTTTCCCACTTAAGTACAACTAAACGTGTCTCATAATGACTTTACTACAGGCTACTCACGGATTATGATGTAGGTTACCTTGGTAGGGTCTACATTTCATTTAAAATAATAAAAAACCTCATATTCTAAGCAGAGTAGCTTATGTTTTATTGCTGGTCATGTCAACCCGTTCGAGACAAGCACCATACCTAGCTTATTGTCCTAGGATAAACAATTTTTTTTTAAAGTTTAGGACTCTGTGTCGATTTGTTTTTTGAAACATTTTTCATGAAAATTCCCATCACTAATGCTCGGGCTCCATTGGCATAGGAACCAAGGGGAGAAACTTTACACATTGCTTTTTATTTTGCTATGAAGAAGGAATATTGGTGGTACATGTCAACCTTCATATAGGCCCTTTACCCTTTCTTACCTAGGGCCTAGGCCTACCTTTAAAAAAGGCATCAATTAATAGATATCAATGCAGGTGGCACAAGAAACATATTGATCAATCTGGAAGTTGATATTGCCTTTGATCTACCACTACATTATAGGCCTCCTACTTTTTGAGCTATTCTTAATTTAAACCCAAATATTCTGTGCGTATGGTAGGCTCTTGAAGACTACTATTACTAACTACACTACCAGACAGATAGATTGTGAGCCTAGGCCCCATATGCATTAATTACTTCAGGCCTACAGTGAATTTGAATACATTATGCCCTATGCAATTAGGAATATGCATGGCAATGAATAGCTATACAGACACAGCCTACATGACAAGGGCCACGTGATGATAAACAGGCCATTAAAATGAAATGGTTAGTAATTTTTGTGAACTTACAACTTCAAATGTGACATTTTTCACAACTGTAGATGTAGACCTAGGGTTGACGGTTTCTGCCAGGAGGCCTATGTCGCTGGGTCACACTCGGTGGGGCCTAGTCCCAGCCTCGTGGTCCGCTGATTCTTGCAGGAGGCTTGTGGGCAAGAATGTTGACATCACACTTCGAAGGCTGACACTGTAAAGTCCTATATCACAGCAAACTTTGGGCATACGGGAGCAGTCCCTACTGACACATTCTCTAGACCTTAGGTAGCTATAATAAACCGAAATCAATCATGAAAGCCTATACGCATAAACCAAGGCATTGAACGGTGAATCCGCATTAGCCAATCATGATGTAATCAGGCCTACTTACATCAGTTCATTGCTGTCGAATGGATTACGAGGCCTCCAGCCACCCCCATCACTTCAGCAAAATGTCGTATAGGATGGGTTCCATATAGGGGGACAAAGATGCCTCCCGCAGTCTTCAAAACGTTCCTTCTTTCTCATCAACAAACCTTTTTCACTAACTTAAACTGCTCCTTCTTCCTCATCCATCCAGAGTCTTTTTAACAGCCCTCTTCATGTTGTCAAATTTTGATTTTAATTGAGCAGGGTTCGTGACGTGGGCCCCACTTTGAGCATTAACGCTTTCCTGGAGCTTTGCCCACCGTGCTCCTTTTTCTTGTGGAGAGTGCATCCGTCCTTTTTACACTCTAATGACAGAGCAATATTTTTTTACCACAGGCCATTATAGCGCCTCTTCCGAGGCACTAAAATTAATGGCACGCTTGCGTTTTTGACGTAGTATTTTCGTTTTCTGACATGATGTGACTACAAAATGTAAGAAAATAACTTGTGCCAACGCTTCTTTACAAGAAGTCAACTCAAAATCAACAGGTGATCAGCTGAGATGTAGCGACATGTGAACAACTTTGAAACGAATCGAGAAACGTGTTTTATTAATCTTCGCTATATCATACGAAACGAATTACATATGATGTCTTGATATGTTTTTAATATTAATATATTGATGGTATATCATCGATAGAGATGTTTAACAAGCACCTGTTAATGAGTTCAATTATGTATGAAATATTTTATCGTTCACAACCGAGCGATTTTATGTTCAGATATGAGGTTGCCGACAAACCGACGTGTATGCTACGGAGAGTGCGCGCGCATTCATTTAGAGTCAAGACAGCATGCCAGCTGTACCAATCACAAGCGTTCCAAAGATTTCGTCAGCTAACGGAGACTTAAATCGCATTGAAAAAAAACGCAAACTGCATAACCATTGATTAAAAACTGTTCGTAAGCTATCGGTCTGTTATCTGACGAACTCTTTAACAACTCATTGAAACCGCCCTAATAGGGTGTTATTTTTCTATCAACCTTGCAATGTGATGCTAAATACATTGGTGACCAAGAGACCTTTGATGGTAAGAATAAAGAACACAAGAACAATGTGAAACAACATAAGATTGATACTTCAAAACTCGCATACATTTTTATGAAATCACATCATATAATTGGGACGACGTTCAATCCTTGTACATGAGTCTAATGCCACAACACTGAAAATTAAGGAAGCTGGTTTTGATTTTCATGTGTGGCACACAATCGTGTGCCTAGGTGTTCATTATCCAGCCATTTTGGAAAAGTTTTCTGTCCATCATGTCATACTTAGAATCAATAGCTTTATTTCATACATCAATAACTGTCCAACTTGTCAATTTAATATTCTGTTTTTTGGTTTTTTTATTTTTATCATAATAAACTTTTTTTGTTAATAATTTGGTACTAATGCACAGCCATATTTATAATAATTTTGTGAATGTTTTTGTCCTGTTCGTTTGTGGGGTTTTTATTCTTAATTTGTTGATAAAGATTTCTGTAAGAAATCGAAATATATCACTTTAATAAATATTTTGTTAACTAAACAGTGAAAAAGTCCAATGATGTTTATATTTATAACGTTACTACCTGGTTATATAGTTTCATTTTTTATTACAATATCCAGCGCACTTTGCCATTGCTACATATTTATTTGGGTCCCCACCACATCAAACCCTATAGCCTTAATGCTTAGGCCTGCACTGATGAATTCTTCTATGAATGATCCTGGCCCATACACAGACGCTCGTCTGTCGTATCCACTAGGAAAGTTTCCGGGGGGCGTACGACATGGCCCGGGGCGGGTGACGATACAACACTGTCTGTGTCTGATTTTGTGTCTGACAGATATTTGGATAATCTATCTATAGTATTAGTCACAAATTCTCTTCTTTTTTGTCATGGGCAATAGCAAGTATAATACGTAATGGTTTTTCACGTCAATCTGAAGTTAACATAAATGAAAGGAAATCCAACAAACCATTAATGTTGCAACAACATACAAACTATTGATCTTTAGTTTAGAAAACGTTATTGACATTATAAAAAACGTGATTGTGTAAAAAATCCTAGCTCAACAACAAGTTATTGGGTTTTATCACATTACGTTTATCTCAGTGTAATGTGTTTTTAGTTTTTCACAGTTTGCGTTAGTCTTTTGTTTTTTGGATTCATCTTCCGGTGAACTTCTTTTGACACTACAATCATTCACGCAATTAATATTATCTGGAATATAACAGAATAATTTCACTTTTATTTCTAGAAAATTGTTTTCCAAAATGGTTGCCTGAGTCACGAAAATCTCAGAACTGTTTTCGTCCGAATTAGTTCAAAATTTACTGATATACACTTCTTGTTTTAAACCGTTTCAGCCTGAATCGTTTTTGACTAAGCCGTTTTCCGAGCTCTGTGATAACGTAGTCCATATTCATAAAGCATAACTTACAAAGCTTTCAAAGTATGTTTCCCATCACCAAGTTTGTTTTCAACTTAAAATGTTCCTGTTCTGTTCGCAGAGGCAAAATCTGCCGTAACGTCTTCCTCGGTTCATCCAAATCAGGCACTTTATTTCTAGCAAGCCTTTATTTTTCATTTGGCTTGCTTGACTCCATTTGAGCAACGTAAGGCGCCACATCACCACCGTTTGGTACTGTGGAAATAATTATTTACACAGGGTTAAATCAAATAATTAAAAACGATGTCAGCCCCAGGAGTAGGTACTTCTTTGGTTGGGACGGGACAATTTGAAAACACAGTTTTTTTTCAATAAAAACAACGGAAATCTTTTTTTAAATGAGTGAGAAGTGAAAATCAACTCATTGTTAATGATTTATTTATTCAAACCAGTATTGAGTTATACAAATTTTCACCAAATTTTACACAAATCGTATACAAATACTCGCACAGAACACTGTTTATCCGTCGCCATTTTGGCCATGTTCATTCTTATGATGAAAACATGTTACCAACTTTCAAACACTGACAAGATGAAAATATGTATCGATTCTAACCTCAGTAAATCGATTCCACAGGACACATCTGTTTTATTTGAGAAATTAGATGAAACATAGTGTCTGGGCCCCCAAACACCCTTCTCCAAATAAACAAATCAATGAAGGACGCCAGATGAACCCTAGCCGTTCCATATTCCTCCTTATGTCTTGATTTAAGCTTCTGATGGAGAGATTTGATACTCTGGGTGTGGACATCAGCGTTGTCTGGTATTACGAAGTTTTGAGAGTGATTACTACTCCAGTGGTTGTATCCTTCGAGTAAGTTCTTGATGTCCAATTAAGCAGCCCATCCTTCGCTCATGACTGTCGTGCGAGGTTCCACCAGTTCTTGCAGCAACGGCAGAAGATTGTCGGCTTTGCGGCGATCACAAACTTAATGTTGCGTCATCCAGCAGAGCCAGCGAAAGCTTCAGATGCATTATCGTATAGAACTGCGTAAATTACGTGTTACAAATTTGGAGGGCCCGTGGGTGCATAGGCAGAAACCGTTCCGACGGTTTGTTCACATTTCCTTCATTGGTGACCTCTATTACCTCCAATAACAGCATGCGGTAAATGTAGGCCCTACCTAGAACAAAGATCATAGGGGCGCTTAGGCCAGGTTAGATTAGGACATAAGAGTGAAATATCCTTATTTGCTTCAGAATGTTTGTCGTCGTATACGCGCAGCAGTTCGCGCCTCCTCTGGAATGTTGAACCTTTCAATAATTGCATATCGCTTTCGAAAAATTGCCTTCTTTCAATTTAAAGTGTTTCCACACTTAACTTCATATTTTAGACTTTCTTTCCATATTGATTTGAAAGTAAATTTACGTAAATGTACATAGTAGATTTAACTCAAATCAACAAGTGGTGGCGTACCGCATTAAAATAAAAAAAGTATTGACGTCATTTTTGAACGTTGTTGGTGTACACATTACCATGCACTTGTCTATACAAGTACCATGCACTCGTCTATACAAGTACACGCAAGAGAAAAACAATGCAAATACGTTCCTCCCCCCGACATCAGGTTGGGCGGGTGGCCCGCGTCCCGCAGGGACACTCGCCTGTGTCTAGATTGTGCGTCTACCCAACGAGCATGACAACTCCCGCTTACGCGTGGCGCCAATCCGTGTGCTGGTTGCGTCGTCATAGTTACGTCTCGCGCTACCACATACACCGGTGGTGCCAACATTGGGGCCCGCGACACCCACGCATTACCGCGTACAGCCACCTGCTCGTGGGCGCCTCGTTGCACAGCCTGTACCTTGGTGGCTGGTGGCGACGCCTGTCGCTCCTGTTGGCACGGCAACCCCTCCGGCACTGTGTTTATATGGCCGTGTTGTGACACAACCAATATTACCAATATTTTGCATTCTAATATTGTTAATATCAACAAATAATAGACC
Source organism: Sweltsa coloradensis (assembly GCA_024449915.1). Taxonomy (NCBI): domain Eukaryota; kingdom Metazoa; phylum Arthropoda; class Insecta; order Plecoptera; family Chloroperlidae; genus Sweltsa; species Sweltsa coloradensis. Next base: position 89,821 of record JAMZAV010011588.1, on the reverse strand, counting down.
TAGGCTAACATATGAAGCTTATACAATCATGCCCTATCAAGTTTGAGATTGGCCTATTTACTAGAAAAGCTTCTCCATATATGACTGATGAGTCGTGAATAAATTGGATTTACTCAATTTGATATTGATGAGCTAACCCAGCCATATATGTGGGGGATTTTGGTAGTAGCTGGACTAGGCAATATCAAAGTGAGGTTAGTGTCGGTTTTGGTTTTTTCTCAGTGGTTGTCCCTAGAGGTCCGATTCGGACCCTAAGAGTATTTTTATTTGGTCAGGTTACTGATCGATAAGTGTAAATTTTGATTCATATAATAATCGTTTTCGATCACTATCAAAACTCTTGTCTTTTGAAGTAAACCTTCTTTCCCAGTTTCGACATTTTCTAAGCGATCACTGTGATTGGCTAAGACTTTAGGCTTTGTTTTGATTGTCACAACAAACTTTTTACGTCATTTCAAAACCGGGAGCGACTGCAAACTTCTGATTGGTAATCAGTTTGCTTTAACAACTGCAACAGTGTTTAAAAGCCGTGCGCGTCGTAGGGAGACCCTTTTATTGGCAAAAATGCCTAAAAATTGGTGATTTTCGAGAGTGCCATACAAAGAGTCCTGAGAGACGGACGTAGGTCGGCAGAAAAGTGTAAAGGGGCGTTTGTTCACTTCAGGAGGTTTATTCTGTCTAGACTGAAAGGTTTTGTGCTGTCCTTATTCTGCCCTGCTCGGCATCTCTGTGTTGTGCTCTGTCTGTTCTGCCCTGTCCGTACAACATGAGTGGTTGGTGTTCGGGAAGTGTTAGGTTCTGTTCAGTGTGGGATGAGAGCCTCGACACATTAGGGTGTCCCCGATTTCCTTGCTGGGGTTGTGTTTTTTCTTTAGTCCTTGTGTTCGGGTTGCAAATAACTCCGTTTGTTAACACGTTCATTCACTAATCTAATAAGTTTGAATACTAAATTAGGTTCATTAAAGTCCAATGTTGTGTTTGCATTTGTGGCTATAAGTGGTTTCCCTTGTCAATAATAACTTTCTATCCAACTTTTGCTCATATTCGTCAACAGGCCGCAGTACCTCACCCATGCCTACCTTTTACCAAGATAAGATTGCTCGATTTGGCGACACGTGTGATGTGTTGCTAATCCGGTCATCATTTTTGACTGAACGGGCTCCTAAGTATGATGGTTTGAGACTTCCCACTGCATTACATTATCATATGAGAACTTTTGTCTTTGGGGGGGGGGGGGGGGGGAAAATATGAAAACTGGTGAAATTTATCACATTTCTTAATCTTAGTAATCTGATCGACAAACTATGAAAGTCACAAAAATCCGATGAAGCCTGTTTGACTTGGGGGCAATCATTATGTTACAAAGTCTAGTATCACAGTGGAAATACGAAGACAATAACGATCGAGAACACCACAACAACCAACACCCACAACAGCAACCACAGCAGTAAAGGACCTTCAAATTCAACTCGCCCTTCTCGCGGTTTTGGCCCGTGAATAGGGAGTTTCACTCCTGCAACTATAACGAGCTCTGGGTCGTCGTCGGGTAACCCCTTCCTTTGACAACTACCTCCCCGACGGCGAAGGCGACGACAAAGGACAACACGGACGGATGATGACACAGACGGAGACGAGCCACGACGTGGGGGAACGCCCTGCCCTCCCATATGCTTGTGGCCGGTTCTGACCAGCACAGGCCTGTCCACCCCTTGTCCCCCCTGCGTCAAACCCTTTACGGTCCCTCCCTCGTCTGCGATTAGCAGGTTGCAATAATATGAGACCGTGAAGCAATATTCAATCATCATCAATCGGAAAGGTTTATTGTCGGAAAAGTGCCGACGTTCCGTAGGATGCATATCCACAATAGTCATATAACATAAAAACAACTAAAAATGGCTTAGGATTATGCTTAAATGAGAATGTTTATTGAATAACAGTGATAGCAATGATAATGTACATAGCGATATTTAAGCTCATTTTCCGTATTTGTTACAGTACTTACATAATCTCGGAGGCAGCATTGTTTCAAAAGAATAGAATTACTACTTATCTACTTACATATCATCGCCAATTTAATCAATAACAACCAATATTATCGTATCGTCACGCTGAACGCTTAATGCCCATTAAAGAACTCACTCAATTAATTAATACAAACCTAAAGCCCATGTGCTGCTGTCATAATGAGTTTTTTAAACCTGCCATGCACTTCACACGTGTAGCGTCGATATGACCTTCGCCGCCTGGCGCGCAACCTTTTTACTACCACCTGCAGCTACACGCACACGGCACGAGCAGAGTGCCTCGCATCGCAGTCGGTCTGTTGTTCTTGTCGCATGCGGACGTGTTTTTTCAGCTTTCATTCTCTCTTACAGGGTCTCCCACAGTACAAGGGAGTAGCTTCTATTGCTGCAGTTCTTGGCTGTTGTGTCTCACATCATTGTGTTTATGTTTTGTGGAACTTAGGAGGTTGTCTGTTCTGTCCAACTGGAAGGTTTAGGTTTCTCTTTGTTCTGCCCATGCTTGTAAAGAAAGGAATTACTGTCAACGCACCCTTACAGCTTTGAGCACTAATATCTTATAGTGTCCTGGAAGTTCCACTTTAGATCATTTTTGAAGATAATGCCTAAAAGTTGTTTGATTGTTGACTTGCAACTGTTGAGAGGTACATTGTTTATGCTGAATTTTTTTTAATTGGACGAGTTGAATGGGAGAAACAGATATAACTACTTTTGCTAAGCCACTGTAGCTATTTACAAGTACATATTACTTTTCAAGTGGAGTGCACCATGTTACAGTTGGTCCATAATAAAAATAAATCGCTGAAAATGTGACATTTGCGACAATAAAGTGTAGTCACGGTGAGCCTCACTACGTACCTTGATATATTACTCACAACTAATTAATTACACACCTAAAAGAACATGTGCCACTGTCATCAATACGATTTGAAAAACGTTTAATGCCCTTGGCGTGCATCTTCGATTGTGGCGGCAAGTGGGATTGGGGGTTGGTTTCAGACTTCATGACATGTGTTCTGTTTTTTACTGCTGAAATGATCCATGCGAGAGCCTTGAATATTTATGAAACATAGATGTGGAAGCTTCATGATGGTATGTTCAGATAGTTTAAGTGCACTTCAGGCACTCCACGTCATGTTCTCTACCCACCATTTAGTAATTGACATTCAGTTCTTCGTGGAGAAACTTCATGCGAGAGGCAGCAAAATCAGTTTTTCTCAGCATGTCTTTGTGGCCGCTCTTACACGTTCGGGCCACAAGTTTCGAATTTTTTTTTAAAACTGGCCTAGTTCTAGAGTGGCGTCCCTCCTCCTGGACTCCTTCCTTTATTTTTTTGAGGAGGTTTTGTGGTCGGACCAACTCCTCATGCCCAAACCACTTCACCACAAAATCATCTAATAGTACCTGTCTCTCTTCATGTGTGAAATTATTATCACAATTAACTGAAGAGAGCGGACAGAGTTTTTAATCCTTTTACAGCATCGGAGAGGTACCACTGGAGATTTCAGAACATGATCCAGACAGTCCCAAGGATCTGGTTACTAGTATAGTAGATAGCAGGAACTACTTGTTCCATAGTTTAAGTGCACTTCAGGCACTCCCACGTCTGTTCTCTACCCACCATTTAGTAATTGACATTCAGTTATTCCCGTGGAGAAAACTTTCATGCGATAGGCAGCAAAATCATGTTCTCATCATGTTCGTTGTTGCAGCTCATTAACACCGTCGGGGGGGCCCACAAAGTTCGAATTTTTTTTAACTGGACTGCCCTAGTCTAGAGTGCGTCTCTTGCTCCTGACTCTTCCTTATTTTTTTGAGGAGGTTTGTGGTCTACCAACTCCTCATGTCCCAAACCACTTCACCACAAATACTCTAATAGTACTGTCTCTCTTCATTGTTGACATTATCACAATTAACGGAAGAGAGCGGACAGATTTTTATCCTTTTACACCTCGGGAGAGGTAACCCGAGATTTTCAGAACATGATCCGACCGTCCCAGTATACTCCCATAGAAATGGATTTGGAAATGGAGAAATTAAAGAAATGGCCTTGCATCCATTTATTTTTTTAGTTACTCGTGCTCCGGGTGGGCTGCCCCACTGACAATTAATTCTCTGTCAATATGTTTCCCGTGTCAGGATGACTTTTGCTTCCAAGTTACTGCATTGTGTTTTATTTTTCTTTCTACTGATGTAAATTGACTCCACAATCTCTATTAATAGTCTCCTCTCTAGAGGTGGAAAAATGTACCCTCTGTTATCTCTTTCCATCCATTTTAAAATTCGAGTTCAATACTCTAGCTATAATCTAGCCTGCATCACGCGCTGCAATGCAGGTTGCGGACAGCGCGAGTTGGCATTATACGTCTTCTTCATTTCTTTTGCATGTCATTTGGTCTCGCGCTTATCCGTTGGGTTTGTGTGGGTAAGCCAAATGATGGCGCCGCTCGTTTATCCTTGATGGTTTTACCAGCCGCACCTCTCCAGCTATTTTTTATAAGGGCCTGAAACAAAAAAAACATTTGAGGTAGTCACAGCAAAAACGCAATACTGTACTAAAAGTCAGGGTCGAACCATCTTCGATCAAATATAGGAAATACAAAATTACATATTTTTAGTTTTTAAAACACATATGTTCTTTACACATGTGTTTTGCTAACTCTGGGGCTCTGTCTCGTTTTTTTTTTTAGGTATAGACAAAAATTAACATGGTCATTATGAAATGAGATGTGGTATGTGATAAAAAAAAGCTTTGCATTAATATTTATATACCTATGCGAAATCCAGGCTACTTAATGGTACCGGTTGTCTTGTACAGGAACGTTCCCATTGAATCAAAAAAAAAATCAAAGCAAAATCTGTCGACAATGTAGTCTCATCACGATGAACCTCGCTACATTTCAAAAATTCGCTCTCATTATAAATTGCACCTTCTCAGAGCTTCTTGCTTACCGTATCAACGTACATTTTCACAAAGTTTTAATGCACATTGAACGTGGCAGAACCGATATCTGAAACTCGCCGCCCCGCAACCTTTGACTACCACCTGTAATCGCAATCTGCCTCACAGGCCGTCTCTCGTCCGCAGTCCGATCTGTTGTTCCTTGTCGTCAGCGGACGTGGTTTTGTCTCTGCGTTTCGGTTTTAGTCTTGTTCGCCACCACAATTCAATGGTGTCTGCTTTTGGTTACTGCTGATGTGTTTGTTTTGAGGCAGTCTTGTTGCTATGGCCAAGCATCGTTAGCTTTAATGTTTGTTAACTGAAGCTGTTTGTCGTGGTTTTTCAGACTGATGTGTTCATGTCACTCTTTAATTATGCCCTGCTTTGTTATTGAAGCTTTTTCTTTATCTATGTTGGTCTCAGTCTGTTTGGTTTGTAATCACGAAGGCATGCAAACGTTATTCGTTTAACCTGTATTTTGCCATATTTACTAAGCGGAAAATCTGGAATTAAGATTTACCATCGCCGTCCGTTTTGCCCCTCTGGCCCCCCCCTGGACCAACTTAGGGGACAGTTTGCTCCCCCCCCCCGTCCCTCCCCCCTGGACCAAACTTGGGAAGTGGGGGCATTGCCCCCTGCTCGCCCCACGCCCTGCGCACAAGGGGGGGGGGGGGGGTGGAATATTTTAAGGAGTTTAATTATCTGGTAGACGTTTAAACCTAGTGTCTTCAGACAATTCGCAAAAAACCAATGAAACGATTTGTCACAACAATATAATTTCCATTTGATGTTTCCCCTTAGCAGCTTCTTCCGTGAAGCAATATGCCAAACTATTCTTGTGGTAATGCCGATCTTGATTACGTCATGCGCGGACGTGGAACGCAACGCGTTCACCGAAATGCCAGACCTGGGTAAGGAAGAAATATCATTGTCTCATGAGTTCGAACAACACACGCGTTCCCGAAATGCCAGACCTGGTTAGGAAGAATATCAATTGGATCTTGAGTTAGAACCGGAAACTTGTCTACCAGCCGTGTCAGTACTTTAAAAATCCGCTATTGCGTATGATCTTCCACTGACGTAGGCCTAGCTGGAAGATTGGCAATCAGGCGAATTGTTTTTTTTATTGATGTCTTACGAAGATTTCTTTTCTCTGGTTCTAGCAAGTTTTCTTCAAAAAATATTGTGGCACAGGGCCTTCAAATTCCAACTCGACACCTTCTCGCGGTTTGGCCCGTGAATAGGGGAGATTCACTCCCTGAAACTAATGGCGAGCGTCTGGTCGTCGTCGGGGAACCCCTTCCCTTTGACTACTCTCCCGACGGCGACGACAAGACAACACGGACAGATGATGAACACAGACGAACTACGACCACGACGTGGGGGAACCCCTGCCCTCCCTTTAAAAAATGTAAAAAAAAAACAAAAAAAACCCCCATATGCTTTGTAGCTGGTTTCTGACCAGCACAGGCCTGTTTTCCACGCCCCTTGTCCCCCCGCGTCAGTCATCCCTTACGTCCCTCCCTTCGTCCTCCGATTAGCCAAGTTGCATAAATCTGGGATATACGTAAAGCATATCCAATCAGTATTGTGGCACTGGAGGTCGAGCAGTGATTAAGTCGTACATCGATAATTGCTTTACCCTGTGTGAAGGATTTTACGATTACCCGACTGCATGGGTCATTGCTTGTATCATACAAGATGTGTTTTACCTTGGTATAAGGTATCTTTGGCAACGTGGAGGCTGACTGGCAGCCAAGGCTGCAACGCAAATAGATTCTACTAACTCCTTCTATCTATTGACTAGCTTTTTCTTGGGTGTTTTCTTTTTCCTTTTTCTTTCTTTTCATTCCCCACCCTATTTTTTTATATTCGATTATTCATAAAATTGCATTTATATCCTTTTTATTTGTTATACAAATTTGTTGAGTATTTAATGCATTGTTGTAATATTATTTCAAATATTTACTTCATGTAGTTCATTTGTTGTGCGGCATCTATGTAATTAGATTTTATTTAGTTGTCCTCCTTTGGAAAGTCTATGTTTTAATAACTGATAGATAGACGTTAAATAAAATAAATAATAAATAAATAAATATTAGGCCTAGTCTTACTTAACCAAAAGATTTAAAACTCTGTGACAAGGTATTTCCGTCTAACCTCTCGCAGTACAAATGGCTTTCTTGATGGCTATCTTTAGTATAATATCGAGTGCCAGGACCAAACATTTGGCCCTTCTTCATCTCGTATCCATACCATCGTACTAAATCAGTCCAGTTTTCGTTTCTTTCTGATTCTTCCAGATCGACTTAGCAATATGTTACTGCCATCCTCTAAATCCTTTATTGCCTGTTATCAGAGACAGACAGTTAACCCCACATTTAAAACAAATGTTTTGGGTTCAAGACAACTTCTAATAAGAAAATGTAAACATATATTAATCTTCATTTGGTTGGAAATAATAAGTTACTTGGTCCCTACTTATTTATTAAGCGAGCGTTTCCTTTTGACTCTCAGAAAAAATTTGTCACTTTTTTGTATGTCTCGCCATAACTTTCGAAAACGGAGGTTCGGATTCAGTTGAAATTTTGGACCATCTCCGCAAGCTCTTCTGGATTAATGTCATTGAGTTTTGTGGCAAAATTGTTTCAAAAGTTTACAAAGTTACATTAAAGTTAATCGATTTTGTTTTTTCGAAACTTAACGCGACAAAATCTAAGGTGGCCAAATCATTTAGAATGTCCGTTCCGGTCACGAATATGTGAATTTTATTTGATCCGATAAGTTGTAGATGGAAATAACATTTTTAACAAAAGTAACGTTAGCCCATGGCAACAACAAGTCGCATTTGAGGGAGATGGTTACTTCTGATTGTGTCTCCTCGGCCTTCCCCCATGGTTTCTTGCGGGTCTGGGCCTTATCACTTTATCCTGTTCAGTAAAAAAGTGGGCAGCCATGCAGTACACCCTGCATTTCATAAAAAAAAGGCCCCCCCCCCCCCTGTTTTTTCCCCCCCCCCCCCCCCCTTTGTTTTTTTTTTTTTTGTAAAAATTACCAGCGCCTATGTCGTGTTTATCCGTTTACTTTTAACGGCCAAGCAACTTCACCTCTCTTCCATTTTCAGCAGTTTCGAATGTGTAGTCCTTCATTGTTTGCCACCAACGTAACCAGGACAAAGCCACAAAAGACCTGGCGGTCTGCCATTCTATAGCCTCTAGACGGCAGAAGAGGTATCGTGGGTTACCTTCTAATTAATTCTTTTTATTCACCTGCGTGCACCTTCCAGCGATTGTAATTGCGTCCCATAAGGTGGTCAATGGCCTGTTTTGCTGTAAGAAACTCTGTTCTGAGGTTGAACTACGCTTTTCATTTAACTTAATATGGTTAAACATCATCACAACAATAAAGCAGAGTTATTTCCTTTTAGAAGTAGGATATGGAGTTCTGGTTCTTTTGGTCTTCATGCCACAACAGAAATTCTGACGGTCTTTAACAACATCATATGGTCAACACCATAATATTCTTGTTGGGGATCGGACCTAACATGAGTAAAAGTTTCAGGCCTCTTATAAGTGGATGTGGGAAATTTCTTTTTTTCAAATTAGTAAATTGAGAAGATATCTTGTACTTCAGCACGATTTTTTCCAGTGGGTCGCTGAAAGTGCATCTCCCGTGAGAAGCTCTCCCGCAAGTATCTTACTTAAACTGCCACTCGTGACCCGTGAATCCCACCGCTTGTCACCGAGTTTTTTTTGACAGGGAAGACCCAGATGCAGCCCAGTTCATTTTTCGTGTGAACTTGCCTACTGCAAGTTTGATCAAGTCCCCTTCTTACTCCCTTTTTCAAACAGAGATCGCTGTTGCACAGCTTCCAAAAACACCGTGTTACATTCGATTCCCCCGTTAAATTTCGCTTTTCACTCTGTTTATAACTTGATAACTCTGTTCTGAAGTTGAACTCGCTTTTCTAATACGGTAACATCATTACAACATAAGAGTTATTCCTTTTAGAAGTCGAATATGGAGTTCTGGATCTTTTGGTCTTCTGGCACAAACGAAATTCTTGACGGTCTTTATAACGTCGTATGGTCCAACACCAAATATTCTGTTCGGGATCGACTACATAGTAAAGTTTTCCAGGCCTCTTATAAGTGATGTGGAAATTTCCTTTTTTTCAAATTAGGTAAATTGAAAGATAGCTTGTACTTCAGGCACGATTTTCCAGTGTGTCGCTTAAAGTACAGTGTTCATTTTTCTTGTGAACTTGCCTACTGCAGTTGATCAATTTTTCTTACCTCCTTTCACAGGAGATCGCTGTTGCACAGCTTCCAAACCACCGTGGTATCATTCGATCCCCGTTAAATTCACTTTTTCACTCTGTTTTATAACGTTGATAATAGTTTGAGCGATCAGGAGACAATTTACGTTTCAACGCTATTTTCACGCGTTGCACTGAATCACAACACAGGTCTACTTCACGGAGGAAATTACTACGCGCAGACGCGTGGGCGCGCCCAGTGCGCCGCTAGCGAAACCTAGCAGGTCGCGGCATCACTGAGTACTTCGAGTAGCAAGGCGCCGATCACGTCGTGGACTTTCTTTACCGATCCTCATTCAAACATTCGATGTTACCCGCGAAATTTCAAATCAGCGATATACATTTTTCGGAATGGCCGTAAATGACTAAAACTCCTGCTGTCCGTCGTTCATCACCCCAATATTCCGTTAAAACGACAATGTCCGAAAAACGCAGGCCTGTGCTAATGTTATCATTCCACCGCAACATCGATTTGACCTCACGACTCGCACCTTTGACCGCCATCTACACAGCTGGTGTCGGACGTCTCGGGGAATAAACCAACAAGACCTAACCAGTATGTAAAACAATGCCAAACATTTTGATATAGTTCCTTTAACCTCCTCTGCTCAAAGATTTTTCAGTCTCATAGTTGCATCTCAATAAAAATGGCTGAACTTCATGAACATATTCATATTCAGAATTCACTCATATTTCATTCATATGTCGTCACGATGACCTCACTGCTTTCTTCCATAACTCACCACACCCTAAAAGCACATGCGCCATTGTCATCTACACGATTTGAAAGACGTCAGTGCACCTTGAGTGCAACTTCGCCCCCCGCAACCTTTTGGCTTCGACCTGGGCCTCAAATTCCAACTCGACCTTCTCGCGGTCTTGGCCTGTGAATAGGGGAGTTTTCACTCTGAAACTAATGCGAGCTCTGGTGTCTCCGTCGGGAACCCTTCCCTTTGACTACCTCCCCGACGGCGACGACAAAGACAACACGGACGGATATGTCACAGAACGGAGTACGACCACGACAGATCGGGGGAACCCCTGCCCGTCCCCATGGATCCTTGTGCTGGTCTACCAGCACAGGGACCTTTCCACCCTTGTCCCCCCGCGTCATCCCTCTACTCACCCTCCCTCTCTTCTATTAGCCAAGTTGCATAATATGAGCGTTAAGCATATCCAATTGACTTCTACTGCAAGCACACAGCGCCAGAGAGCCTTGTCTTGCAGTCGTCTGTTGTTCTTGTCCCAGGCGGACGTGTTTTTTGTCCGCGCTCTTCGCTCTGGTCTCATTGGCCTCCTTAGTGACAAAGATTGCTTTTCTGTTGCTGCTGTAAATGTCTTGTTTGATCAAGTCTTGGCTGTGTCCGTGCATCCATCGTTCCTGATTTATGTTTGTTTCCCGTTCAGAAGTTGTCTGTTCTGTCCAGACTAAGACAGGTTTGTAGTACTCTCTTCTTCCTGCTTTGTCAGGAAGCGCTCAACATCTCAGCCTAGGGGTTAATGGTCGAAAAGTTTTCCATTACAACAGACGGAGACGAACCACGACCGTGGGTGAACCCCTGCCCTCCCCATACGCCTTGTGGCTGGTTCTGACCAGCACAGGCTTTGTCCCACCCCTTGTTCCCCCCGCGTCATCCCTTACGTCCTCTTCGTCTCGATAGCCAAGTTGTATAAATATTAGACCGTAAAGCAATATGCCAATCAATCACTCAGTGTTATGTTCTGTTCACAGTGTGGGATGAGAGTCGTGTGACCATAGGAAAATGTTCACGAGTTTCCAGTGCTGTTACATACAGCTTAGATTTATTTTTTCCTGGAGTCCCCAGTAGAGCCTAGTCTATATTTCTTTCTCTGACTTATTGATAGAGACCACTACATACAATATATTTATGTCCGTCAACAATGCTGCTCCTTAACGTAGGCCTATTTATATGCTGATTTCTGTGATTGTGTCTTAAAAAATAAAAATAAACTTTTCTCTACATCCCGAAATTTAAAAACAACACTTGTAAGCCTAACTTACGGCTAGGAGAAAATCTCCTGTCATCAAGTGCTAGTAAATTACTATGCAGCTGAGAATGTTTTCGAGTGTAGACTATTTTTTCACTATTGTCGTTTAAAGAACCTCTTATTGCTAACTTAAGTGTTTGTACATACGGTTAGACTACATATGCTACACAATGTTTCCTATGTAAAGAAGAAGTCACAAGGCATGTACATTACATTATTGCAAATTAGTTTTTGTTTTGAACGTGACATGTATAATGCCATCATTTAAATTGTTCATTTGTGGTTGAGCTTGTACTACAAAAGTTGTCTCGGTAGGCCTTATCAGGCATACATCAGCTCACTAGAATACCGTACCTTATTGGTTGCTAGATGTTTTCTGGATTAATTATCCAATGTAAGGCTTTGTTATTTACTCTCAGTCTTGGAGTCAAACCAACCGAGCGCCAAGCCACAACTCAGGTGGTCTCCAAGTGTGGTAATCACAATATGGAAAAAGAAATTTGGAAGATTCCAATACATTTTAAATGGCACTGATACTCTACTTGTTAAGTGCCTTAAAACAACATCAACTAACTACACTCCAGTGACCACCAGACTCGCTTTGTTGGTTGAGGTGTTTCTGATAGTTAGTTTTCTGGCCTCTTAGTTAAATTCCATGTATTTTGCGTCCTTTGGCCAGGACTAACGGATGAACTAAGCGTTAGCTGAAGCGGATGGTCGTGGTGTTTGTATTGTTCTACGGCCATTAAAGAATTGTTTAGGCATGGTAGTATGAGGTAGGTTGTGCGAGCGTGTGTCCATGGTGTGCCCTCTTCACGACGTGGAGCGACGCGCACGTTCGCTGGTTTGATGCCGAGTCCCGCCCAAAGGTGGCCGCGTCCCCCCCCCTGTGGCTAGCTGTCGTCTCGCCGCCTTGATGTTCTTGTGTCGGACGAAGTCGTCTGCGTAGGCTAGAAGCAAGATTTGGTTGCCCCAACCAACTCGTAGTCCTCTTTCTACCGCCTCGCAGGGACCGACCGATGATCGTCTCCATTAAGAGTTTGAAAAGAGGATCGGACTGAGGGTGCGTCCCTCTTTTACCCACCGCCTCTAGCGGTATCACTGGCGTGTATCCTGCCTTGGCCGGATGGGGTGTGGCCCTGGCCCCGTCGTACATCTCGGGCGACGATCCTCCTCATCTGTCTGTTTGTTCGCACGATTCCGGGCAACGGCTTATGCGATCTTGATGAAAATTTGAGGGGACGCTTCCGAAAGTCTCTGAAACTTAGACTTGCCACGTTTTGGGGTACAATCGAAGAATATTTCTCAGATATCGTACTTTTAACGATTTTTTTCGATTTTTTAGTGCGATATTTTCGTGACATTTGGGCGATTCTGACAAACCGGCTGGAGCTACAACGTTCATGTTTTACATGGACATTAAGGTAATGGTGATGTATTGCTTTTTGAACTAAGAAAAGTAAAAAAAGTTAGCCAGAATCATCGAATAAAGGTTTTAATAGGTTTTTTTAGGTTTATAATACCAGTAACAATAGAAACTTGTCCCAACAATCACCTTACAACGCTTCAAAAGCACTTGCCAAGAAAAATGGTCCTACCGCAACACTAAAGCGTACAAAAAAGCTCATCCATCAACGCGACTGACCTTAAGCGTTTTCCTAGTATATACCATGTAAAGGAATTACAAGTTAGTAGATGACGGAAATATAGACTAGATACATTTATCGCCATGAGCCTGACTCGAACACGAGATCCCTTCCTCCATTGCCGCACGCTTCCCCACGTCGACACGCGCACCTATGAGCAACTGAGCGCGTTTACTGGCTTTATAGAAGCGTCTAGCCCATGGGTGGGTAGTTCGAAACGGTAACATGCGCTTACGACTCAAATTAATAATATGTTTGTTCTTTATATTTAATTTTTTAATTATGTGGGTATGGTACGAACTTAAATTATAATTAATAATAATTTCATAGAATGGCTTCCACAAACACTTGGAAAAAAATCGCTTTCCCTTTTGTCTCAACGATCGCTTTGAAATCTTCAGGAATATTTTTTTGATTGGATTCTTACAGTGCCGCAGAGCATGGGTATTCTCTTCTCCTTCAAAGTTGGTCGGTACAGCTCAGGAGAGGAGTACCGATTATCCAAATGTTAGGATATACTCATTTTGAGAATGGGGGTTCCAAAAGTCAGAACTATCTCCTCACTGGCTAGAACGTACAAGTTTTTATATTTCTTCATGCCTGTGTAGATTTTTTGAAAAAAATCTGAACAAAACCCACTTTCTTTCTCGCAAGTTTTTATAGAACTTTATCCCAAACTCGCTCGTTTAGAGGGATTATATTGTACATATCTCAATCTTCTACGAAACCTGGTGAGATTACAACGATTGCCATACTTTTTTTGGCAGTGGTATACAGTCCAAAAAGTGTTTATTCATGTAGTTGAGTACAGGCCTACGTTTTTCAGTCTGTTCGTCAGCGCTTCATTGTCAGCAAAGGTAAAAAATCTGCTGGGATCGATCTAAACCTTATGTATTGTATTTATTTATTTATTAGTTATTTACGTCCTATCCTATTTCAGTTAGTAAAAACTGATTTACAAAGGAGGACAACTAAATAAATCTAATTACATAGATTGCCAGAAATAACAATAAATACATTTCGTAAATATTTGAGAATAGTAGCATTACACAACAATCCATTTAACACAAGACTTTTGGTAACAAATTGAATGATATTATATGCATTTAATGAATGAATCAAATATAAAAAAAGGGTGGAGAAATAAAGAAAGAAAAGAAAGAAAGAAAAACTTAAAAGAAACAAACGAAAAGTAAGGCTTGTTGACGAAAAAAATGGTATTTCAAACATTTCCGTTACAGTCCATAACTTTACATGTACTTTTCTTTAGCCTGACGCATAAATAGACATAGAAAATTTTGCTTGCATTTCGTCATTTGTGACGTCAACACCCATTTTTACACTACCATCTTTTACTGATTTTCTTGTTTCTCTGCAGTTTGCTCAGCGCGTAACTGTATTTGTTTTGGTAACAATTGAAGCGCAAAATCTTCAGTCCAACATTGCCATACATGAAATCTTTAAACTCCGTTTTCCACCAAACTGAAAAACTTCACTTACCCGCCTGAGAGATGCTGGGTTCGCATAAAATCACTGTCTTGAAGATCATTAGTGCATCTGTCCCATTTCCCAAACTTTTAGCAGTTTTTTTGTTTGCCGATGCCTTGGTCCCGACCATTCACGACATACACTTTCAGACGAACTGTCATCCACTGTCATTGCTACGCGCATCAGCTTCGCATTCAAGTTTTAACACATTCGACGATACAGGCGTCTGTAATGCACGAATTGTGAAATATCCTCGTGAGACCCGATTTCCTGACTACATTGTCCGCCATTATTGGACTGTCCCTGGTCGGGAAGAATCCAAGGCGTAGGCCTTAACTGAGAGGGGGTCGTAAATCTGCACCATTTCTTCTCTAGGCAACGTTTCAACTGTACGCTTGTCTAGCAGTAATCCATTGAGTCCCATGTAAATTTTACATTGAATCCCTTTCATGGATCAGGAGCTCGGCGGGCAGCCCGATAGCACATCCCTTTTCGTTGTTGGACAGCTGCGGTACGCTTGCAGCAATGATGTGTTGTGGCGCTCTTGTTCGCATTCGTCCATTTTGCCGTTGAGAGCGTGTCAATATTAGCTGAAGCAGAAATAAAAATAATGTAAAATACCTGTTTATATAGGCCTATATTTTATATTTTTAATACAATACATGTATTTTTTATTAATAAAAAGCATAATTCGTGGCAATAGTGTGTTAGGCCTCCGACCTATTGAATAATTATTTTATTTTTTTGAATAATTTATTGAATAATTTTAAAAGTCAGACTTATTCATGTGTATACCAAATATTATTTATTAAATAAATCACATAAGTACATCTAACCACGATTTTTACAGTACATATCACAGTCGCATACATCAACTCCATTTGGCTGAGATGAATTTCAGTACAGTTCGAACGCAATTCTTTCCATATTCACAGTGATGTACTTCTCCTCATGACAAAACGTTCATAATAGGTCCTTCACAAAGGTCATGTAGGCTAGAACGTCATGTAAAACTTGAAATTAAAGGTACACAATTGTTTATATTGCGAAGAAATCACGTACATATGTGAACCTTTGAGAATATTTTACTAGATTACGGTACGACACTTCGCTAGGTATGCACAAAGACCCATTTTTTGTAGATTTGAGTCCGTACCCAATAATACAGTGATTATCATACGCAACAACGTATAGGGACCAACCTCTGTTTCTGGTACACTGTTTCATCTTTAACCCATATCTATGACGTAATCATTGAGTATTCCATTTCAACGAGCAAGTTGACTCCATTCCTGAGATTGAAACCGAGTCCTTTTTCCTTGCACATTGGAATTTGTACATATGGTTTGGATGCAGTCTTGCATATGAGCCTCTACCGCTAACATTTTCGTGCAGCATCCATTAAAAGAAAACACTTTTACAAAGAACAAGCTCGTGCTTTTTTAGGATGGTCCACATTACAGGCGTAGGTTCACAGCAGTGGTAGTGAAATCTGGTTAAATTCATGGTGATGTAGCTGAAGACACTGACCTGGTATGGCGACTGTCCTTCACGCAAACTCAGAACGATGACTGGTTGAAATGAGGTGACACAAGAATGAAAGATTCGCTTTCGGGGGTTTTCTTCCGCGAAGATTGATTACTCCTACATATTATTATTACTATTACATGGGCGATTAATCTACTGCACAGCTAACTCACTGCGCGTCGACACCGTCATGGTGTGGTGAGGTCAAGTCAAGCTCAAAATCGTCAGTCTCAGTCCAGTCTTCGTCAGGAAAGGACGTGACGATTGCTCCCTCCAAAATTAATAAAAAACGTAGGTTAGAGTTAGGCCTAAAATGGTCACACGCTCTATGTAGCATCCACTATCTTGAATCCATAAAAAAAGTTAGGTTTAAGCTGTCACACGAGTGTAGCATCCGCCATCTTGAAAATTAAAATATGATTTATTACAAAATTTGCATGATTAATTGACAATTAAAAATTTTACATAATTAAATTTTGCATACTTAAAAAATTTGCCTAATTAAAAAAGAACAATGGGGGCGTAACCACTGCCGAGTGGTGTTCACTCTACTGCAGAGTTTTGCCTAATCCCTTTTCTTAAATGCGCATCGTCCAGAGAGCACAGCTTTTACAGGACACCTTAAATCGTGTTAGTAGGGCATCAAATTCAACAAGGAACCTTCTCGTGGGTTTGGCCCCGTGAGAAGGGGAGTTTTTCTCCTGAAACTAATGGCTAGCTGTGGGTCGTCGGTCGATACTTTCCCCTACCCTTGCGACTACCTCCCCACGCTAACGCACAATGGCACACGGACGAATGATAACACAGACGATGACGACCACGACGGGGGAACCCGTGCCCTCCCCATACGCTTGTTGCTGGTTCTGACCAGCACCAGGCCTGTCCACGCCCTTTGTCCCCTCGCGTCATCCCTTACGTCCTCCTTCGTCTCGATAGCCAGTTGCATTATATGCGGACGTTAAGCAATATCTAACAAATTACGATATAAATCATAGTATTCCTTGTCAAACATGGCAAGGACGAGTTCCATCCTGTACGACAGAACTGTAACCAGACTCCCTGGCTCCTTGTCTGGTTTCGTTAACCTGCTGATGTCCTTTTAAAGAGTTGTTTGGAGGGTTGCTAATGAGCAACTAGTCGATTTAACCGGGGCGTAGACAGTAGTGCTATACCCATTATTATTTACTTGTTGGTGCATGCCCATAGCCTCATTTTATGGCCAATTGCATACAAAAAAAACCCCCCCTCTTTGCAGTGGCCAGGCACGTCGAACCCTGATGTTAAAGGCCGTCTGAAGTAAACTACATTAAAAACTTATTATGCATTTTGTAATTCAGATACACGTTCTCCCCTTATTTAATTATTTACAAAAAATCCCACTTCAAATGGTCATCCTTGTTTCACGGAAGCTGTACCCTCGGAAGTATGACTGCGCGCACCCCCCACTCCTTCTGACGGTCAGTGGACTGAAGCATCGCGCACCGAACGGAATAGTCGCCTAGGACCATAGCCGCCTGTCGATACTTGTGCATGCAGAATAATTATTTCGAGTTTAGAAATACCGTTTTGAGCCTCTTAGATCTGATAGGAAAGAGTAAGGATAAAAAGAAAAACATAACGCCTACGACAAACGTTTTGTAGGCAGGGCTGGTAATACACAATGGTGGAGTGTGGAGATGTCAGCCAATGTTAACCGCGACTTGTAGTCTGTGTTTGTGTTGAAGTGATGTCATTAACAAATTAGGGGGAGTGCAGACTGTATAATTCACCATGTATCATTGAAGGCACTGTCTAATATTGACATCTAATAACAGCTCGCCATCACTTGGCACTAAGGGCTGATGCGCATCAAATGCAAGAACTTAGTGAAAGAATGCCATTTTGTTGGTCCCTGGTCATTGCGGGATCTTAGGTAACAAAGTAGCAGACATGTGCAAAATCAGCATGCGAAAAGACAGCATTGACTGTCACTAATCATTTCCTTCGTTTAAAAGCATTCTTTAAACAAAAACTTAAAGATCATGGCATTTTCTTGAACAAGATAGAAAACAATAAATTGGTCAAATCAAGATAGCAGCGGCAGCCTGGATCTCTTCACGTCGTCCTCTCGCCGTGAAGAAGTGGTTCTGGCTCGTTAAGAATCGGGCACACATACCTCCCTCACGGATATTCTTCTAAGAGGTGAAGATCCTCCTTTGTGATTAAGTGTGGCGAAGTTTTGACTATAAAACACGTTTTTAGTAAACCTGTTCAAATATGTTATGTTAGAAAAGATTTAAATTAAAACCTTCCTTCAAAGAATTTTATCAGACAACTCCACACAGCGATAATGTTCTTAATTTCTTATGTAAAGTAAACTCCTTTAAAATTCATTTGAAATTTCATATATATTTTAGCAATCGGAAAATTTTGATGGACAGACTGATACATTTACTGTTTTGTGCCCTAAACCCCAACTACTAACTAAACTAACTAACTAACTAACTAAAACTAATTCTGCTTTCTTCGTTAGTGTCTCATCGACGCTGCTTTCTATTGAGAGACCTTTATGGCCGGCCCCCACTCATTTTGTTTCCTCTCTAGTAGATCAAATCCTTCACTTACAGGATGTCACCATCTGTTTAAAGTTGATGCAAGGTTGGGGATGGGCTGACTATTTTTTTTTTTGTTTATTTTTTCAAACCCAATTTTTCTTACTAAACACGTTCCTGGATTGACTGTTTATATCGTGTATCTCGTTGCCGATCATTCGAAGCGAGGTCGTTTATTCGGGGTTAGTTGCATATTGCTTCTTTAGAATTTTCTTTTTAAGGGACGGACTAAACTTATTGTATAGTTGCTGAAGTTAGATAAGGGCTGAAGATGGGGTGGGTTCTGTAGTAAAGCTGACTGGGGTGGAGACTAAGGTGTTTGTGGTGTTGGGATAGTTATATGTTTAAACGGTAGGCCCTATTTTTCTTCGAACTCCACCACGTTCCAGGTCCAGGTCTTTCAGTTCTTTTATTTCAGTAACTCCAACCTCATCAAACTTTGCTTTTAGCATTTCGTCATCAACTGATGGAATCACTCCCATGATGTATGAATCTATGGCGTCCATCTGAAAAATGCAAATATAACATTAGGAATGAGGATAAGTATAAATTGTGCTTAGCAATTAGCCTACCAATAAACCAAGGCATTGTTTTAACACACAAACTCCCTTTCCCTTTCATAGGCCTAAGTAGTTATGAGTGTTTAGGGTAGGAGAAATATTTACTTACGGGGAACCCCTTCCCTTTGACTACCTCTTCGACGGCGACGGCAATGACAACACGGACGGATGATGACACAAGACGGAGACGACCACGACGTGGGGGAACTCCTGCCCTTCCCATACGCTTGTGGCTGGTTCTGACCAGCACAGGCCTGTCCTACCCTTGTCCCCCCGCGTCATCCCTTTCGTCCCTCCCTTCGTCTCGATTAGCCAAGTTGCATAAATATGAGACGGTAAGCAATATCCAATCCAATCCAAAACCAATATTGAACGCATTGATTAATTTAATTCTTGTTTAAAAATATCAATGGATAGTCATTTATTATTCATATCATGTCATGGTGTATTATTTTAAATTTGTGTTCTTTTGAAAAAACTACGAATTAAATTTGTTTGACCGCTTTTCCAAATTAAAATGATAGATTTATCATTTGAGCATAACAATAACCCTGTTAAGATACAGGCAACCCTAAACAAAATCAAACACATTGATATATAACAGAAGAGACCAAAATTAAATTTTTGCAGGTATATCCATCAATAATGGATTGACATCTTTTTCTTAGTCTTCTTCTAAGAATTCACAACTAGAAAATATCCTCGATGCAAAGGAACACCAATGCGATCTAACGGATTAGGAGGATAATAAAAAACATTTTAATCAAAATCGGAGGTTTTACTAAATTTTGCGAAATTTTCTTTAAGTTTTTACTATAATGCAACTCTTTATAAATGCACTCGGCAATAAGACGATCGAACGAGTGCTCAGCAATACTAATTGGGGAGCTGATCGTACAACCTTGTTACATCTATATTGCTCCCTCATCTGCTCTTTGTTGGATTTTGCCAGTTTTATTTATGATTTGGCTAGGCCTTCTTACATCAAGACGTTGGATATAGTTCACCACACCGGTATAAGACTATCCACCGGAGCTTTCCGTACGAGCCCTATTCCCAGTTCGCCCCCCCGGGATTATAGCTGGATTCAACACTGGTAGCCGCTCTTATCTAAAACCATGTGTTTATCTTCTTTTGCGAACCCGCACCGGTTGCTCCGTCGCGGAGCAACGTCCTGTGTCGCCCCAGCCTAAGGGTAGCTGGATTGTCGGCATTGTTGGTGTCGTTTTGATGATTCCATTAGGGCTGGGGGTTCATATTATTTGTTTCCTGCGTTTGGGACAGTCCTGTCTCATGTATTCACTCGTTACATATCATTCAGGTTTTTTGGCTGACCATTGTAAGTTATTAAGACATTTCACGCCTTGCACGTCTATATACGAGGGTATATTTTTTTAAATTTGTTTTTATTACCTCACACCATATTTGACTGGGTAGAGCATGTTTCGTCCCCCAACTTCGTTACTTACCGATACCACTTTTGCCATAATCCGCTATCGCGTTCACAATGTATGTTGGGTTTATCGTCGGGATAGTGGTGCACACGTATTGTGTTTAGTCTGTCTTTGCTGGTTAGGTATACGTTTTTATATTCTCCGCTCTCGTCTTCATACTGGAGGTCTTCTTAACTTTTATGCGAAGATTTTTCCACCAGTAAATAATTAAAAATGTAATAAATAGGCACTTGGCCAGTCAAAGTTAACCTAAAACAACGTGGGGAAAGGCATACGCCAGTCAATTGAAGATGAGGGGTGCGAGAGAGGACGAGCGGAGATGGAACTTACAGGTCAGTGTCACCTGTAGTCCCCTACAAGTCCTACAGCCTGTTACCCCCCTTGTCCTGACTAAAATCGATATAGCCTTGGCCACTAATTGTCCAAGGCTCTTCTTGTAGAGAGCGTCTAGACGCCAACCTGGGGGGGGGGGGCCCTAGTGGGCTCACCCCTTGTAGTAATTAATGTACTCAATGACTTACAATCTCAAAAGAATCCACCTGGGGCCGCAGCTGTTGCACCCCTGGGCAGCCTTGATCGTCCCCGCGTCATCCCTTACGTCCCCTCGTCTCGATGCCAGTTGCATATTGAGAGTAAGCAATCAATCATCGCAGATGGAGAAGGCGCGGTAGCAAGGTCCTTTCCGTCCGTGCGGCTGCACTGCACTATACACTGTCACTAGCACTGTATAACACTGTACAACACACAAGTAAGGCTCTTCATAACTACTTCTTTCTTCCGGGAGCTCCTACCTCGACGGCTGCTGGCACTGAACTGAGAATGTGTTGGCGAATGTATGTAGTGAGATGAGAGAGAGAGAGGTCGAGTTGGTTCTCTCTCCGCCCCCGTCCCCCCAGTTAAAAGAAGTAAGAAAGGGAAAGGAAGTAAGAAAAGTAAGAAAAATGACCGGACGGGACAGGGGGGGGGGGGCAAGCAGAGAAGGCAGGAAGCGTTAGAAGAATTCATGTTGAACGAGCAATAGAAAGGGTGAAAAAGTATCGAATTCTCCAAAAGAAAATCCCTCTTTCAATAGAGCCAGTAATGTCAAACATAGTCTTTGTTAGCAGTTGCTTGGTTAACTTTCAGGAACCGTCAGTGAAATAAACCTTGTATTTCCTCCCAGGGCCCCTATTCTGTAACTTTAACGGAGTTGGATCCGTAGGTAATCGCACGAATTGAACTCGAAAGCAATGAGTCACAAGTCTGTGTACCTTGATAAACTCACAGTGACTCATCACTTACGAGCTCGATTCGTGCGATCCAACTCGGTTAAAGTTACAGAATAGGTGCCCTGAAGTTCCCTACCTAGCTAATGTTTCAAAAAGCGTGAGCAGTTGTCTTTGAATTTGGCATTGAAGGCTTTGGCAATTTCGATGGGTTTTGTTATGGTTCTTCCATTGATGGTGAAGTGTGCAGGGGAGGAGCTTCTTTGTTTGCAATGTATATACTTCCACAGCGGTTTGCTGTTATTCTCGGTCCCAAGTTTCTAGATGTAGTTTCGGTGGGCGTGGCGTATTTTTTTTTCGTCTGCCTACATACCTCCAGATATTTGTTATGAGCTAACTCTGTCTGAGTTTTCTTCCATCTCTTGTAAAGCCAGTCCCTTTTTTAAATTCGTTTCACTATGTCATTGTTGATCAATGAAGCGCGGCGTTTTTCCTTTACTTTGACAGTTGGAATAGCCTTGTGAACACAGGGCCAGAATACCTCTTGCCACTCTTTCCAAAGCCTATCAATGTTTTTAGTATCAGCCGATGTTGGTAAGTTCTGAGATTAATATTGACATAATTTATCCCGGTCTGCCTTTGCGTAATTTAGGACTGATTTGTTGATTAGCTTAATTTTTGGAGAGCGGATTGAAAGGGTAGTCACTCATACATAATTGCGTGGTGGTCACTTACTCCGGGGATAACACTAACAGATGAGACAAGTGTGGGGTTGTTACAGAGTACGAGATCTATTATTGAGCTACAGGTGGTGGTTACTCGTGTAGATTCAGATACATGCAGGCTGAGGTGTAGGTCTTGGAATGATGTTAGAAATTCGCAGGCTAGTTTATTTCTTGGTATTGCCGATCCGCTGATAGACGAGGAGATGGTTGAATGTAACTGACCTGTAGTAAAATCCATTTTAGAATTGTGATGTTCTTGCGAAAGGAGGACTGAGTGTCACCCCTCTGCCATATCGTACTGAACGGTAGCTTTATTTGACTCGGATTAGAGGGTCTAGGTCAACTTCGTTACAGAACATTTTTCTTGAACACAATACCAATTTCCTTAACATG
Organism: Sweltsa coloradensis; assembly: GCA_024449915.1. Taxonomy (NCBI): domain Eukaryota; kingdom Metazoa; phylum Arthropoda; class Insecta; order Plecoptera; family Chloroperlidae; genus Sweltsa; species Sweltsa coloradensis. Next base: position 66,942 of record JAMZAV010011588.1, on the reverse strand, counting down.
ATTTTCAAATGATAGTAAATTACTCAAGTCTAACCTTTTCTTACTGTCACAATCCCTTCTCCCGGTAATTTATTTAGTTGCACGGCTTCGAGTTTATGCATATTTACTTTGGATGACGGATGCCACGCAGGACTTCCAAACGACATAACAGATCTTATCAGACTTAAATATAATGTCCGTTTTACCATTGGCCTGGCTCCGTGAACAGTTCTAGAGAGAAAGCCTGCAAGTTTTGCAGCTTTGTTCCTAATTACCTCAGTATAATGTTCCACTTTAAATCATTTGACACCATAACCCGTAAAATTTTCACAGATTGCACGGTTTTTAACTCTTTTCTATCGATTGAATAAACTGACAAAGGACGATGTTTAGATTTGGTTACTTGTAAATGATGACATTTTTTTTTCATTTAAAGCCATAAAGTTTAACTGGCACCACAACTGGATATTATCGAGATCACTCTGCAGCACACGTTCATCTTCAAGGCCCTCAATGACCCAATACAGAGTGCAGTCGTCCGCATACTGCTTGATTTCCGATTTAACACACTGCGGGAGGTTTAACATATAGAAAGTAAAAAACAAAGGCCCGAGGACAGAGCCCTGGGGTACCCCAGATGTAACTTGAAACTCGGATGATGAAACCCCATTGTAGATTTCTTTCATAAGTCGCTGTGTCAAGAAACTTTGCGTCCGCTTCAGAATAGAGCCGGTTATGTTGTAGCATTGGAGTTTCATTAGTAAGCGCTTGTGTGGTACTCGATCGAATGCCTTGATCGAATGCATCAAGAAGAGCCTATTCTAACCTTCTTGACATATGGCGGCAGTCAGCTGATCGTTAGCTTAGATAACTGAAGGAAGACAGTGACCAATCACAGCTTGCATAACAGATTTTCTCCGTTTAGTTAAACTAACTGATGAAAGCCAAAGTGGAGCCCACCAAATTAAACCAACATCTTACTGGTGAGTAACTAACTGGTCGTTAAGGTCGTCTGGCCATAAAATAATATCTTTTAGGACATCTTCTATTTTTGTAACAGCATCCTTCTGTGGAAGATGGCAATCAAGGTCTGCGTATGTTGGTTTGGAAGTAGCTGGCAGATCAGAACAACCTGCTTAGGGTTCATTCAGTTCATTAAAGTCGAACACGATATCTTCAAATCCAATCTGAAATGTAGGAGCCTTTGCTACAGCCACATCAGTTGCCTCGACAACGATAGAAAGTGAAGTAGGTGACATGTTGACGTGAGTAGGTACGTCTACTACCGAGAGTGGTGTGGCTATCAACTTATCAATATCCATGCTATATCCAAGCCAAACGTCATACAGCATGGAAGCAGAAATATCTCCTAGTATCCTAACCAATTTCTTTGGATTTTGTCATTTTGAATTCTAGCAATGTGGCATTGTCTATTTTACTTTCCAAGTAGGCCATCTTCCCTTCATCCACAACCTCGACAGTTGCATTAGGATCAAAGGAGTACAGCCCACACACGCAAAACCCATAACTGAGAGTAGATGGAAATGATTCATCTTAAAGTATTGTGTTAAGAGCTGCCGGGATATTTTGTTTTCGGAGCTCCATACCTTGATGGTCATATCGCCGTTGGCGAACCACACAAACAAACAAACAAACAAACATTGGCGCCACTGCCTTCAGTGGAAAGAAGAAGGCCACATCTTACGGTTGGCATATGTGCGTGGTATTACGATAAAGACAACAACAATGGCCATCGTATAATAGCAGAAGCGGCTTGTCCAATCTGCCGTCCATTCAATGAAAACTTTACAAATATAAAGCTTCTGTTGCAATTCATTCAATTCTGTTATTTTATGTACATTAATCAACTGTAAATACTGTTTGACTGTCACTTTATTTAACATTATAAGCTGTAAATATTCTGCAAATAAATTCTGCTTTTGTGTGCGAGAGAGAAAGATTGCGTTCTGTGTGTTTAATGGTAATCCTGACAAACTAGCGGTCCTTGGTTCCCCCGAGATCGTGGCCCAACCCACGCGCCGTGTAGAAGATCATTGTAGTTCTTAGGAAGGTGTGTACGGAGCCGTGCAGAGGGCCGTATCACAACAATACCATCTCGACTTTCTTGCCCACTTCCTGGAGTACGAGGTCAAGCGAATGATTTGCGCAATGAACAAATATAGACTTAGGGATTTTGTTCTGTATAAGAGTTTTGACTCCCTTAATATGACCTGTCATGTTCGAAGCGCCATCGAAGCAATGACCTCAAAGGTTTTCAATATTGAGTCCGAATCTTGTAAAAACGTCGTCAATTATGGTCATGTATGTGAGAGATTTAGAATTTGGTGCATCATACATAGCAAGATAGATTTCCCGAATTCCAAACTCTTCTTCTATCAACTTTACAACCCGGATGCAAATTGTAAATTGTTCTTTCCCTGAGACGTCTGTAGTCCCATCTGATATTAATCCAAAAAAAGCTGAACCTTTTATTTCCGCCACAAGCTCACGCTGTAGCATGTGTGCCATCATTTGTAATATTTCGTTCTGAATGTCACTTGACAACCAATTATCACGTCTATTACGCCAATGTTTCAACACAGGCACGTCCATTTCCCTCTAGGAGAGAAGCATAGTAAAATTACTAGCGTCATGCGTGTGTCCACGTATAGCTTGACCCGACCGAGCTAAATATCGCAACGTACTAATTACTACGCACATTGCTGCGCGGGCATCTGCCTGCTCTTTCCTATACTTGGCATTGACTTGAGCAAGTACGTTGCTGGGCTTCATGTGCAACGTATATTTTAAGTTTGCTGTCAAATAAAATTCACTTGTTTCATGTAATCGGAACTTTTCAGTCGCTTTCTTACTGAAGCCTGTGATGAAAGCAGTTTCCTTTCCTATCGCAATAAGCTTCAATTCTAATACTTTACAGCAAGTGAAACAAACCACGCTCTTATTAGTGTCATTGAAGTGTAACCAAGGAAGTGTTGAAAACCATTCTTTTCTACAACGCCTCCCTTTGTCACGAAGTTGTACATCTTCACAAACTTGATCGAGTTTGTTTTGCTCCTCGATAACGATAACGTTAATATCATTTTTTGAAACCAAGTGAACTTGATTGTCAGTATCTGATTCAGTGGGCCGTATTGATTCGATGCCTAAGAAGAAGAGTAAAACAAGCACGTGTAAGTCTACGTCATAACCAATCTAAAATTCTAGTTCACACCCTGTTATAATTTATGAATATATTTTACTTACAAGTGGTCTCTGAGTCGGGAGGTTTCTCCGCAGATGCACAGGAAGTCGTAGCTGTTGACCTGGACGCAGTTACACTATTCACAGGCTTTTTGTTCATAAATAATTGAAGCAGAGTAGGCTGTTTGCGTTTGGACATTTTAATAAAACAGAAAATCCAAAAAGTAATTACACGCGTTGTAAGTAACCATCCCTGTGGAATAAAATGCCCGGACACAGGAGAACTTACTTAAAGAAATCAAGGTCTAGCTCAAATGTCGAAGAACATTAAAATCTTCAATTAATAAAAATTAATTAATTTAATTAATTTTTGTTTAAAAAAATGAATTTGTAAAAAAAAACAATACCTGAAAAAAAAAACTTATCTTTTTAGTTTTTAAATTTTGATGTACCCAATCTTTTGATTTTTCTTTTTGAGCCAAAACCCCCATGGCTATTTCCCGGAACCTGAAATTCGTTTCGACCTTTGCCGATATAATAAGCCCACAACACAGATGAAATTTTTCAACGTAGTTTTCAAGCTTTTTGTCACGAATACCGTACTTTAAATTTCATTTCAGAGGGGACTAAAACGGGCCGAAGGTTGGTTGCGCTTACTATTATGGGGGGAGTGGTGTGTTTCAGACTTCATGACATTTTCTTTTTTTACTGCTGAAATGACCCATACGAGAAGCTTTGAAAATTTTTAAAAAAAGGGTTTGGAAGCTCGGTATGTTCAATATTTTAAGTGAACTTCGGGCACCCCACGCAGTTCTTACTCACCATTTAGAAATTGACAATTTGACCCCCATTTCCAGGAGAAACTTCATGCGAGGGCCTACAAAATCATGTTTGCGGGGCCCGGTCAGTAGGTATTTGGGCAACAGGAGTGATTTTGGGCCCCAAAGCTGCAACGCAAAAGCTTCCACTGATTTTGCCCTCGTACTGTTCCTGATGCCCACGTGGTTCAAGACCCATATTTTGAAATTAGGTCAGGATGTTGGAATGCTTTGCAAAAATAAAAAGCTCGTCGTGTGATCCCCTTCTTTCACTGAAGGTGCGACCCCCTTCTTCCAATTTCTCGTCGTGAAGAGGTTGTTTTGGCGCGAGACGTATGGGGCACCACCCCTCCCCCATGCCTACTTTTACCAGAGATAAGTTTGCTCCGATTTGCGACACGGGATGTGTTTATCCTCTCTTTGTTGTGCTGCTTAAGTATGATGGTTTGAGACCCCAAAAAATTTAAACTATCATATGAAAAATTTTTGTTTATGAAAACAGTGAAAAACTTACACGTTTTTTAAACCAAGCAATCTGACGAAAAACTAAAAACAGATATATATTTTAAAAAAAAAAAAAAAAACCCATGAAGCATGTGACTTGCATTCATTATGACGACTTTGGCAACGTTTTCTGTTTGATTATGATTTGATTTGGAAATTTGGTATTTTCTACATTCCCTTTAGCATGTAACCTTTTCCCCTTTTGACGTCTACAAATATACGCCCTTTGGGAAATTTTCTTTTCATGACAACGTTTAAAAACACTTTTAACCTTTTTAAAACCGTATTTTACTTCATACATATTTAAACGAATTATTTTGGAGCGCGAATAATCTTTCCCTTAAGCCCCTAAACTCAATATAAACTTATACTAATTATTGTAAAAGAAGGATATAAAATGGATCAATTCTACCAAATTACAACGATGAGAATGATGTCCATTCAGATTAGGTATATTGTAAATAAAAAATACAAACAATTAAATAGCAGCCTACCTGCCTAAGGATCCATTCTATTATAAATGCTAAATTCCCATCGGCTAGTCCACCTGCCTATCGTAACTTTTATCCGCCCAAATATTAAAATTTTAATTTTAAAAAATTGATTTGAAAAAATAAAAAATTTTAAAAAATTATGGATTATAAAGATTTTTGGTATCATTATTTTTTCTGAAGAATACATCGAAAAATTCTCAGAGGGAACGTAGTAATTCAATAACCCCGATGACACGGTATCGATGGTGCAACACAAACAGCTGGTGTGCAAAAGCAGACACTTCTGGACAGTCATGGTTGCCGGGAAACCAAGTATCATGTAACCCAAAATAACTTGAGTTATACCAACGGGTAAAATCTCATGGAAGAAGGCACACAATTCCCAACGATAATATGAAAAGGAGTGACTTTGAACATGTCACAGAAATGTTCTTGATGAAGCACGCACAATTAGCAAGATGAATTCGATGAGTGATTTTGACAGTCCAAAAATTTTCCTGATAAAGCGCCCCAAAATAGCAACGAGAATATCAAATGAGTGACTTTGAACATGTCACAAAAAAGGTTCCTGATAAAATCGCGCACAAATTAGCAAGTGAAATGCAAATGAGTGACTTTGAACTTGTCACAGAAATGTTCCTGATGAAGCTCGCACAAATTAACAACAATATGCATAGAATAAACACTGTTGTACAATCACAATAGAAAACCGAACACGCAATGTACTTTGTGAAAGTAATTTAATTTTAATACCCTTTTTCACCGTTTTTATAAACTTTTATAAACATTTTATAAATAAAAACACAGTGGATAATTCACCTGGCAACCTAACGAGGCACTTGATTGAACTACATCTTCCCGTAAGCATAGGTGCCCTATCCTCGACCGTCGCCAACTGATAATTACCCGCGGCCTGCGTCGGCTGTTTATTGTTTGTTCTCTTCAGGGGGTTGTCTGTCTTCTGGCGGGAAAGGGTTTTTCATTTGTCGACTTTGGGGAAGTTTTCCTGATTATAATTAGAATCGATTGGTTTTTTGGGGCTTTCTACCTTTCTACAAGACAACTTTAGCAGAATATTTTTTCCCGATTTGGCTGTCTAGAAATTATTGCCCTTGGTAATCCTTTTGATGAAAATGATTGAAAAACACATTTAAGCTTATTTACCGATTTACTCCATCACAGTCAATTTTATATTTCGAGGGCGAATAATCTTTGCCGTTGAAAAACCCCTAAAATACTAATACTAATAATAAATGTTATCCTTTTTTTGTCCGCTCGTCATCCAGTTTTGTGTCAGTCTTTTCCCGCCCCGGCCCTGACGAGTTGATGTTTAAAAAGTGCTGGGTTTCTTTCGTTTAATGTGAGATAAACCCTTGACAGGGTTTTATGGCTGTGTTTTTTTCCTTTCTTTTTTCCCGCTCTTGTTTAGACCCCACACACATAAATTGGCTTCGTTTCTTTTTGAAGGTTTTTCAGTTAATGCTTTTATTTTTAAGAGAATGTCGTTTTTTTAGAAAATGTCTGTTCCGCCCGTCCAGACTGAAATTTTTTGTTGCTACTCAGTAAAGCGTGTGACCCAAATGTTTTTCCCCGTCGCAGGGGTTTGAGCTTTTAGTTTGGTCGGTTTTTGCTTTTTTTCAGTGCGAGATAAGAGGCTTGACCCCACTTTTGGGGTGCTGGTTTCTGTGTTTTTTTTGTTTTTGTATAGAGTTATACATTTTTTATAAAACTGTTTTAAATTACTGAAAGGATTCCAAATCAAACACTTTTTGGATTTCATGGAAATGTCATCATGCTACATCGATATGACCTCGCCGCCCCGCCCTTTGACTGCCATTAATAGGCTGTGTAACTCTCAGGGAATGCACAAAGACTTACCTCTTTAAAACAACTGAAAAACATTTGATTTGGGCCCTTTAACCCCTCAGCTCAAAGTTTTTCAACTATATTTGCGTCCTCAAAAAGGGAAATGGCATGAACATATTCATAAGCAATGCAGACATTAAATGTAAACGGGAGATCGTGCAGGGCCCTGATTTATTTACACGTTTTGATTTGAAGTGAATTCCCATTTTACATTTGGTTTCTAGTAAAAAAAAATCCCTAAAAATTTGGATATCTGTGACAAGTAGTGTGTAAACGAGACCCCTCACTACAATTTCCAAAATTATTAATTATTCTTTAATTAATTTACCACAAAAAGCACATGCGCCATTGTACACACTTTTGAAAAAGTCAGTGCATTTTGCGTGCATTTCGATATGACCTCCCCGCCCCGCCCCTTTATTCTACCTGAAAGCAACGCACAGAGAGAGCTCCCCTCGCAGTCGGTCTTTTTTTCTGTCCCAGGGGACGTGTCCGCGTTTTTTCGCTCGGGTCTCATTGGCCTCCACAGACAGGGATTAGCTTCGTTGGCGTATGTGTTTTTTGTTCAAGTCTTGCTGTGTCCCGTTCTCTTTCATCATTTTTTTATTGTTAGTCACTCGGGGGTTGTCTGTTCTGTCCGATGTAAGGTTTGTTCTCTATTTCCCCGCTGTAGAGAACGCTCGTGATCCAGTTTTTGTGCTGTCTGTTCGCCCGTGCAGCCTGAGGTTTTGATGGTCGAAAGTGAAAGGGTTTCTTCAATGTGGATTAAAACCTTTGAACGGCTATGTGCTGTGTTTTTTTCCGCTTTTGATGGGCCTCCACAGCAAAAGCTTGGCTTCTCTTTCTCTGAAGGTTCATTACGTTTTTTATCTTAAGAGAATGTCTGTTCCGTCCAGACTAAAAAGGTTTTGTTAAATCAGTAAATTTTGTGATCTCAGTTTTGTTTCCGCTATTCCGTCCGCACAATTTGTGGGTTAGCCAGTTGACCTCGTCAAGCAGCTGTGGGAGCGTCCCATAAATTTTAGGGTACACACTTTCAGAACAACAGCAAACTAAATGGCAATCTACGGGGGTGTCCACCCCGTGCAAACATATTTAAGAAACCCGAAAAACCCTTTAAAGATTGTCTTGCACCTTTTAACAGCAAAATGGAAGGAGGTTTAGGTCATATTTTTAGTCCCCCAAGCATTAGCTCTATAAATTTAGTCACAGCAAAAGGTTTATCCTTTTGGACAGACCCCGGGTCGGGGTTTTTAAATTTGGAAATTAAAAAAGTATGGCTCCTTACACCTTTTTTTTTTAAAACCCTTTCTGTCCCATCCCCAGGTATTCTACAAAAACGGACCGACAAACAATAAAAAATGTTTTTATCACTGGTTTGTGACGCCCAAACCCACAGCCCAATTAAAATAGGTTATAAAACGGGGGTTTTTTGGTGCGGGTTTCATTGAAAAAATTTTGGGTTTAACTTGTAAACATTTAAATTACATACCTTAAGCCATGTGCATTTGCTGTAAATGTGATTTTTAAAAATTTCCCAATGCACTTCACGTGCAGCTTTCGATATGACCTCGCCCCCCCGCATTTTTGACTACTACTGCACTGCACGGCAAATCTAGGCCGGGGAGCCTCGCCTCGCATCGTCTGTTGTTTTGTGCAGGGGGAGGGTTTTTTTGTGTCCGCTCTTCGTTCTGTTCTTACGGGCATTACGTTCATAAGTTAGCTTCTATAAAATCGTGTGTTTTGTTGAGCAATTTTTTACTTTGTGCCCCTGCACGTTCTGTTGTGTCTGTTCTGTCCAGACTGGAAGGTTTTTTGTTCTTTTTTTCGAAAAGCAAACGAGAAATTCACAAGCCAAAACTGCACATAATCATCTGCAAAAAAAAGGTAAAATAAATTTTTTGGGGGGAAAGATTTTTTATGTGCTTTCGGTGTACAGATTTCATGGGTTTCATCCAGAAGAAAATTGATCTTGGGAAAGCCCATTTCTACTGTTATCCCCCTTTAACTTTTCTTCGCCCCCGTGGGCCCCTCATGGGCAGATATCTCAACTGTTGAGTGCCCAAAAACAACACTAACTATTCTTATTGTTCAAGGGACCCCCAAAACCACCTTCGTTCTGATAGATTAGTTTTTTTTCTTTAGTCCCTTTTTCGATTCGTTGGACGAAAAGCAATTCTTTTTTATAGCGTAGGCCTTATTTTCATTAAACTTTTAATACAGTAGTACACCAAACGTGCAAAGCTCGTGTATAGGCCTACTGTGGATAACAGGGCCTAGGCCCTTACTTTCAGCTATGCTAGGGCTCACGCACTGGATGAAATTTACCAGAAAGGGAATAACATCCCTAGCCCGATGACAACGGGTGTCTCCGGGCATGACGTCTTTAAACTTATTTGGCGTAGGGGTTTTCGGAGCAAAAGTGTAAATTAAAAGGGTTTTGAAAGGTTTGGGGGCCTAATACAATGTAATAATGTGCACTCAAATCAGTACAATTGATCTGAAAAATACCCTTTCCCCGCCCCAAAACAAAGAGGAGCCTCACCCCTCTCTGCGTAACACTCACTTTGGATGACAGTTTACTGACGGACATTTTTTTTCGTTTCTAAATTGCTTTTTTCTTTTTTTAATTAATGATCAGACACTCCTGCTTTTGCTCATATTTTGTAAAATATATTTTTAGGAAGGGCCCTTTGCTATAAAATACTTAAGAACTAATAGCATCAACACCTGTTAAATTAAAAAAGTGCTGCCCAAATACTTCTTGATAATAATTTGGGGCCACTCTTTTCCCAATTTAAAATTTTGATATTTTAGTAATATCCTCTCTTTTGGTTTTTAGTTTTACTCATCTTAACTTTTAGTCCCCGGGTCCGGTTTGGATAAAATCTGTCCAAAGCATTCATCATTTTTTCTTGGATAATTTTAGTGATGACACTGATTCGTATCGGCAGGTGTCGGGTTGCCCGAGAACACCCCATAGCATTGGATTTTGGGGTCTTGCTGGTCGGCTAGTGTTGGATCATCTATATTCTCTTTTTTGTTTCACGAATCCCCGTTGCTGTCTCTTTTTTTAAGGCTTTTTCCCCCGACAGGGTTTCCCCGACCTGGTTTTTAGTTTATTTTTTATGTGCAGTGGGTTTGGGATTGTTTTTCGTCATTTAATTTTTTTTTAAATGTGGTGGTTGTGCCAGCACAGGGCCCGTCCCCTTTGTCCCTCCCTTAGTCCGATTAGCCAAGTTGATAAAAAAGAGACGTTAACAATATCCAAAATAAAAAAAAAATTAAATGACGCTGGGGTTTTTGTAAAAATTTCGTAGCCACTTTTGACCAATGGCCCCGCCTGGTTTTTTTAAAAATTGTTCTAACGTCTTCAAAAAAAACCCCGACCATGGGTCGACGGCAGATGTTTTGTTTTTTTCTCCTTTGGGTAATGCTTTCCAAAATTCTGCTGGCAATTTTTCCAAATTTAAAGTTGGGGCTGCACTTTTAGTTGAAATGTGGTAGGCCGGGTTTGGTTTGATGGGTGGTGGTTTGGTTTTAGCAAGAGAGGGGGTTTAGGTCTTTTGGTGTAGATTTGGGACAGGAATACAAAATGTAAAGGTACGGATACAGGAGGGGGTTGCTAGATACTTTATAATTTTAAAGAAACCTTCGGTTTTGTTGGCGTAAAAATCTGCTTAGGGCAGATGCTTCAATTTGTGGAAGGTCTTCTACACACCACACCCTCATCTGTTTGCAAATGCTTACTGCCCTTTTAAAGGACATCATACTGATGTTGGTAACGAGCCCCTTTATGGCTTCTCTGATTCCATACGAAAAAAACAAAAACAAAAAATTTAAAATGGGCTATAATTTCAATTTTTGGCAAAAAAGTTATTTTAAAGTAAGAAATAAGAAAAATAATTTGTTTTTTAATGATTTTCGAAGCCCCGCCCAAAAAACCTAGGGTAAGATAGTAGGCCCTTAAAAAATTTAAAAAATATTTATTAGAAATCAAAAAAAAAATATCAGCATGGAGAACAAAAATAACTCTCACAAGGTTTGTTTTTGATTAAAAAGGTTTTAAAAAAATTGTAGGGTAAGGCACTACAGAAAGTTTTTAAAATGTCCCTTTAAACCAAAGTAGTAAAATAATTTTTTAAGTACAAGTTTTGAAATTTTGAAAGTACTTTAACGTACCCATTTCCCGCCCCATGGGGGAGATGTTGCTTTAGAAAAGTATTTTTCAACCCTTTTTGTAAGGAAGGGGGTGGATTAAATAATAAAAGTAATGTCACAGTTCAAATTTTTATCATTGATGTGATTTCTGCTGAATGGGTTTTTTTTGATACAAAACCCAAAATAAACATAAATGACAGTGTTGCTCTTTAATATAAGCGCACGGGCTTTATGTGTAAATTTAAATGTTGAAAAAACATTCTTATTGAACAGAATTTTGAATACAATATTTAAAACACACAAAAAGTATTGTTGAGGCTTTGTTAAACATCCTCAAAATGATTTAAATTATGCCCTGCCAAAAATATTAAAGCAAATTCTTGTTCCTGCGCCGCAAAGCGTTGGCCCCCCTATCAGGCCAAATATGGTGCATTGTTGCTCTTTAGGAAATTTTGTTAGGGCGCGAAATTTTATCGTCTTTGGAGTTTAAGTACACTTAAGAACAATAAAAAAATATAAATTTTCCAAAATGCAAAAATAATTTTAATTTACCGAAATGTAAATTTTTATGCCATTAGGGAATGCTTTTTGGTGCCTGTATCAAAAGTTAACCTTCCATTTTGATTTCTACTGTTTCACGGGTGTTTCATTTTTTTTTCCAAATCAATATAAGATTGACGGGCTTTTTGTCCAAACAGTACAGAAACGAGAATTTTGCTTTACAACCAGGATTCTGCCACCATCTTATTTAGAAGTTTCCCAAATCATTTTTCTGGAAATAAATAGACATGATATTCAAAGGGCAAAAACACGGAAGACGTGTTTCTTCAGGAACCCCCCCAAGCACCTCTTGAAGGGGGGAAATTCGGTTGAAAATATTACGCTTTAAACCCCTTGCATGCAAACGCGCTCCCCCCCTATCGGGGTTTTAAAACCAATCGACACCTTCTGTGTTTTGGCCGGTTAGGGGGTTTTTTCTCCCTAAACTAATGGCGAGCCTGGTTGTGTCGGGAACCCCTTCCCTTTTACTACCCCCCGACGGGGACGACAATGACCAACGGCGGATGGGACAAGACGGGGACGACCCCGACGGGGGGAACCCCTGCCCTCCCATACGCTTTTGGGGTGGCTTAACCAGCACAGGCCCGTCCACCCCTTTTCCCCCGGTCATCCTTTCTCCCTCCCTTCGTCTCGATTAGCCAAAATTGCATAAAATGAGACGTTTAAACAAATCCAATAAATTAATAAAATTTAGTTAGTCAGCTAAAATGATTTTAAAAAATAATTTTGTCCTGAGAAAGTTTGTATTTTTTTACTGGGGGCCCCTATAGCTTATGTAGTGGTTGCACTACCAGACTTTTTTCTTTTTTACACACATTCTGGAGTTGGGTAATGCAGTGCAAATATTTTTCTAAAATTACAGCATATCATTTCCGTCGGGAGATATGCCCTTTCTGTAGTAGATTTAAAAATAAAATTTTTAAAATTCGATTTTAATTTTAAAGAAAAAATATGGCAGATGCCCGGACGTGGTATTTATTTTCAAAACAGCGGCAGGTAGTTAAGTCTTGGCGGGGGGGGGGGGGGGGGGTGATGGTGCAAACAAACGGGTGAAGGGGTTATGTTTTCCCGGGGACTAAAAATTTTTGAAATAGCAGCAAAGAGCAGCTATTTTTTTTAGCTCAGCTAAAAACCATCTTTTCCGGTCACCATTTATTCGTTCGTAAGTCTGGTTAGGCAGCATTAGGTCCCTAACCAAATTTGGGGTAGCCGTCTCATTTGCCGTTTTGGTCTTTTTAGGGGGGGGGCCACTTTGCCCTAAAAGTCGTTGATCTGTTTCCCCTTTTCCCCTTTTGCCCTCCCCCCTTCTTGAAGAATACACTGGGGTTTTTTCGGTCATGTCTTCATGGACTGATAGCCCAAAAAATACCCACAAATATGGCTAATCCGGCCCAAAAACAAAGACGTTATACCGCCCCCCGTACAAATTAACACTTTTTCCCCCTAAATTAAGTTTTCAAGGCCATCAGTCTTTCCCTTATTTGGCTGTTTATTGTACTTAGTGGGTCAGCTTTTTGAGCAATCCGATCTTTGTACCTTTGTGTTGTTTGTGGTTTTTTATTGTCTATGATAGTTATCGAAACATTATTTGTGATGCAACTATACTTACCGAGCCCGCGGTTTAGCCCAGTCGTTTTACCGATTCCCCCTCAAACACAAAGTTTAAACCGAATCGGGCGTGGTCAGGGTAGAGTGGGGACCACTCTGTTGAAACTCACTCATCCGTGGTAAGAGTGAGGAGGGTTCAAAAGTAGTGAAAGGCTTCGTTTTCCCCGACGTCTCTCGGCAGTCCGGGTTATGGAGGAACCAATGACTTCAAAGTAAACCCCGTTTTTCGATGGGAGTTAAACCCTTTGGGCCCCCTTTCTCTTTTTGAAAGAGTAGGTACGTGCCGGTACTGGGTTTCCCCTCCCTTTGTTAATACTTTACCTATCAATCACCCTCATCGTCTCGATTAGCCAAGTGAAATAGATCGTTAAACATATCCAATCAACAATTACTTTCCTCTATCTAAACTTTTTATTTTTCACCCCGTGGAAACCAGATTTGCTCAATACTATTATCCAAACAATAAAATTTCTTTTCAAATTTTTATGGAAAACCAAAAACGGGAAAGGCTATTTAGTAAATTTCTTTTTTGTGCAGCGTATTTATAGGCAATTTTTGAATTGCAGCTCTAGCCCTTTTCTCTTTCAAAGGCTGAGATTTCCCCGATTCCAATTATACAGTTATTTTTTGTCATTTTTTTTGTAGGTTTTTCGTGGTTTGGGCCTGTGATTAGGGGGGTTTTCCCTGAAACTAATGGAGACTCGGGTCGCGCGGGGAACTTTCCCTTCCCTTTTACTACCCCCCCGACGGGGACGACAAAGGGGCAACACGTACGGATGTGACACAGACGGAGAGACCACGACGTGGGGAACCTCTGCCCTCCCAAAACGTGTGGTGGTTCTGACTAGCACAGGCCTGTCACCCCCGTCCCCCGGTCATCCACTCCTCCCTTCGTCTCAATAGCCAAGTTGGGAAAATTGAGACGTTAAGAATAATTCCATTTAATGCACATATAGAATTACCCAACCAATTATTTCGCACCTTAAAGCCCCAATTTTGGCTAAATAAGCGATTTAAAAAACTCCAAAGACTTTAAAGTGTAGCGGCGATTTGACCTCGCCGCCCCCCACCTTTTAACTACCACCCGCACGAAAAGCACGCAAACGTGAGTAGCACAGGCCTGCATCGCGTGTCTGTGTGCTTGTCGCAGGGGGACTGTTTTTTTGCAGGCTCTTCGTTCTCTTTTTACAGGGGCCCCCACATAAGGAGTTAGCTTTTTACATTTTTGGGTGTGTTGTTTGAGCAAAATCTTGGCTGTTGTTCTTGCATATTTTTTAATGTTTGTTTCCCTTTAGGAGGTTTTTTTTGTCTAGACGAAAAGGGTTTTTTTTGTCTTTATCTGCCTGCTCGGCATCTCTGTGTTGTACTCTGTTCGTTGCCCGTAAGCGAGTGGTGGTGTTCGGGGAAAATGTTTGGGTTTTGTTCAGTGGGGGACAGAGCCCCGACAAATAATATCGTGTCCCGATTCAGTGAGGGTTTTTGCTTTTCTTTAGTCTCTTTTGTAGGGGTTGCAAAACTTTTTTGTCACGTCTTAAACGAATTTAAAAAATTTTGTGTAACTATGTTTCATGAAATCCAAGTTGGTTTTTTTAAGGAAGTCCAATGTTGTGTTGGGGCCCTCAAATGCCAACTCGCAGCCCTTTCGTGGTTTTTCCCTTTTTTTATTATTTTTTTTATTTTTTTAAAGTCTAACTTTCAGTTATAAAAATGATTTTCAAAAGGGGGACAACTAATAAACAAATTTCATAGAGCAAAACAACAAAAACTACATTTTAAAATATTTAAAAAAGTAGCTTTCAACAACAAGATTCAAAAACAACAATTTTGGAAACAAATAAAAAAAAAATATTAATCAGAATAAATGAATCAAAAATAAAAAGGGTGTAGAATGAAAGTTAGGGGAGTGTTTTTACCCGAATTCACTCATTTCCTTTCTGTGGACCCTATTTACGGTTATTTTGCCGTTTCTACTGTCCCCCTTTAAATTCCCATAAAGGGCTTTGGTTCGACCCCTTGTTTGCCTCCAACCGTTGTGGATTCCCCCGATCCCCTTCTACGGTTTATTGTTCTTGTTTGAAAATTGTTTTGTTTTTGGAAATCTATCTGGTTTGATACCCTCGTTCTTTCTCCCAAAATTTTTTGTATTACCATAATGGAATATTTCCTCCAACGGTCCCTACCCGTTGAAACCGATATACACCCATCCCTTTTGCACCGAAAAATTTTAACCACGCGCTTTTTGAAAAATTTTTTTTCCCCGGGCGCCAAACCTTTCACTTTCATCTTTGGGGGTTTTTTAGCTTCCCAAAATCTTTTTCCCCCGGACCCGTTTAAATTTTTTTAATTTTTTTCAAAAACCCCCGCCTCCCAAAAATTTAGAAAATTTTTTTTTTAAATTTAGGGGCTCCCCCCGCAATTCTTCAAAATTTATAAACGGGGGGTTTTGGGTTTTGGCTAAATTTTTCCAATATTTCTTTTGGAACTCTCTAGATTTTTATTTTTTCCCCCCTTTTTCCCTTTGTTAAATTTAAAAACCCCCTCCCAAATTTTTAATTTTCCTTTTCCCCCAGAAATCCCTTTTCCCTTTTTCCCTTTTTTTTGGGCTTTTTTTCCCCTTTGGGGCTTTTTTTTAAAAACTCCTTTGAAAATTTTTTGCTTTTTTAAATTTTTTTGGGGAAACCCCTGCCCTCCCCATGTGCTTGTGGCTGGTTCTGACCAGCACAGGCCTGTCCACCCCTTGTCCCCCCGCGTCATCCCTTACGTCCCTCCCATCGTCTCGATTAGCCAAGTTTCATAAATATGAGACGTAAAGCAATATCCAATCCAATCATGGTTGCCGTCTCGTCACCGTTCCGTTATCAACGTTTCCCCTTGCGTTGCATGAATTCTTGTATTAATAACCGGCACCAGATTGTTACCGATCCGGCACTGTCAGTTGTCTACCAAACCGATACCCTTTAATCGCCGTACAGTCTGCCCTTTGGACAGTAATCCGGCACTCAAATGGCATACTATAACTTTTATTATATAAAGAAAACAAGAGAGATGTTTTATTATATTCATGCTCATTTGGAATACACATTTTGTTATTTATAACTGTTTAGTATAGGTATATTAAGACCATTTACATTGTGTATGCTTGTATACATGTACAATACAGTAGTAATTTGCTAATTTTAGCCAGTGAAACAAAATGAGCAAATTGGAATTATTAATGAAAACAAATCAATCTAGAGTCTAGACCATAAAGAATTGTATGTACATTACTTAATATCCACAATAAATAACCAATCACCATGATAATGAATATATTATTAATTTTCGGTTTGTTAATTCAACAAACATCTGCATCATACAGATGCAGATCCAACATGCAACATGCATCAACAAAAAATTACAAAGGAAATTAGGTAATATATATTATTCTTGCATTTAAAAAGCAATTTGTAGAACGTTCTTTTACCACCATTGAATTGTTTATGCAGATAATTATGTAGCTTTTTGGGCCTGCTTACAATTTCTCGTGTAATGCGGTTTAATTGAAAATTGCAACAACTGTAGAGTACAAACTAGTTTCACTTTTTACCTACCGAGACGAAAAGATGAAGATCTCTCATGAAGTCATTTAATTTTGGTTGCATGAATACCAATAGATTTAGTACCGTTATCTTTCAGACGTATCATTCAGCATCGCATCGGACAGCCCATAATTTATTTATGCAGATGCACCCACCCCGACCTATATCAACAACAGGAACAAAATTTCGAACATGCGCTTAAAAACAGAACTCGCATAGAATTGTATTATTTACTGCACCCACATTAAAAATACACTGTACACCATTAGTAGAATAATATACTGAACGTAATACGGGCACTGATAACCTTAGTGTTGTGTGCCCTTAAACCCTAAAAACTAACTAACTATAACACATCCAAAATAGTTAAAAGGCGATACAGATTGACCACAGAGCAAGCGCACAATAAGTCGATTTGCTGTTGTATCTATAGGTGATTATGCTATCCTACTCCCAGCCTTCTTCCGTGGCGCAACGGTTAAGGGCTTGGCTTACAGATGGAGAGTCCCTGCTGGATCGAGTTCGAGACACGTAACTTGAAACTTTATAATTACTTGCAATTAATATGTGATGTGTATCCACCTACAGGCTATCGACTGGTGTCAGAAATTATTACGAAATACTTATATAGAACCGACATTATATCAACAAAACTTATTTATGTTAGTTTTTAGTATACATATTTTGCTCCTTGATCGCGCTACTGATAATACGTTGCCGAAAGAATGCCGTTCTAGTGACGAGAATGGGAAATTGCATGTGCCACTTGATTGCCGATCGGGTAGCATTTTTGTGACGGTTTGTTGCCATGATCCGCTACCGTATTGACAACATCCAAGTGGGACACTTTTTCACCGTTCTGGTGACGTGCTGTGTTAACGGAATGGCATCCCCAGTAAAGAAAACAGGATGCCATTTTGGTGCCGAAGTGTCGATTTGTGTTTGCTGGGATGGTAACTAATGCATGGACCACGGCCTGTAAGTGAAACCTTAAATGACCAATATGGTACCTAGCAATTAAGTTTTGGCGACTCAACCAATAGGCCTATGGTTTTGAAACCTAGGGCCTATTATTTGGGATCTTATGCATCTCGGCCCAGGCCTAGGGCCTAAGAGTGAGGTTGGGCTCAAGACGTCTTGGGGGGGGGGGGGGAATAGAGAAGGAAGCAGTCATAAAGGAGGCCCCGTATAGGCTTTGGTCCTAGGCCTACCCTACCATAGGCCAAGGCAAAATTTGAATAATATTAATGAAATATTTTTAATGATTACTTGGGTCTAGGTGAATGACAAGTAAGGGCTAGCCTAGCCTAGATTGACCTAGGCCCGTCTTAACCTCACATGTCCTAGGGCCTAGCCTAGGCCTTCAATCATAAATTCATAAAACTTACAAGGACTTGACATTGCAGCGCTAATGGATATCCACATGTTTTCTTTGACACGCCTATCCTTGTATTTAAAAGCGAGAGGAGTTTTTCTCCCTGAAACTAATGACTCTGGGTCGTCGTCGGGGAACTTTCCCCTTCCCTTTGACTACCTCCCCGACGGCGACGACAATGACAACACGGACGGATGATGACACAGACGGAGACAACCATGACGTGGGGGAACCCCTGCCCTCCCCATACGCTTGTGGCTGGTTCTGACCAGCACAGGGTGTATTTTTAATAGGTTGAACTTGTGTTCGAGTCTGTTAAGAAACTCTACCGGGTGTAAGCTACGATGGTTTCCGGAGTAGGTGGTACCCTCTTTTCTAAGCCTGTCGCTAAGGTTCGCAATCAAATGAGTTTGGTCCAATACCGACTGTGTGGTTGGGCCTACCCCGTGGTTCATTCCGACTGGTTGTGGTTGTATAGTTTTAGTGTTTATGTGTTGTCTTAATTGTTCAACTTCAACTTTTAGATTTTGTACTTGAGTACTCGTTTCTGTTTTTAGATTTTGCACTTGAGTTTTAGTTTCTGTTTTTATTGCTTCTTGCATTTCACGGCATGCATCGTCTACGTCAAGTTTAATTATCGCTCTTTGCGCTTCAAGTTTCTGATTAATCATTAGATTATTGTCAGTAACTTGCTGTTCAAGGTGGATGTTCGAGTCATTAAAGTGGCTCCATCATAACTGACCTTCTTTCATATCTGCCCACAATTCACATATGTTATTCCTGAAAGTGTGCTTTTTAATAATTGCCATAGGAGAAAGTATGTTCCCGAATTAAATTTTGAGGAATCATCATTTTAATGAGATGGAATTTCCTATCTTCTAACATGGTAGGTGAGCAAAAAACCACACTTTCGTTCACTAAATGTGTCGTAGAACATCCAAAATATACAACACATTATTAAAAAACGGCTTAAAATTTTCGTTATTCCATCCTCTAAACAACAAGCTTTTGAAACAATCACCTTCCCGAATTAATTATCGCGATATTGTAGATCAAAGTTACCGCATACTTTAAAAGAAGTCGAAGTGCCTGAAAGACTTGGCAACGCTGCGTGACGTCACACACTGTGACGTAGCGCCGAGGCTGGGAGGTAGGCCTACAGCAGTATGTTCGCCTAGCCACCGCGAGAGATGACACGGGAGGACAATGCTCACTGAGCAATCCGAGAACAACATTGACCGGCATGAAAATATAATACCTATACGCACTGGTCGTTTAATATTATTGTTATATTTTTACGTTAATAGCCTAGCCCTAACCAAACGTTGAGGGAAAAATGTCTTCGTGTTTGAGTAATTTCCAATGAAAAGTTAAAAAAAATCATACCCGTCATGGATAAGAAGTGAACAATGATGATGGGATGATTAAAAAAAAGTAAAAAAGTTTTCCCAAATGGGACTCGAACCGGCGGCCTTTTGCGTGGAAGGCGAGTACTCTAACCTTTGGGCCAGCAGCACCTACAGTGTCACGCCGGTCCAGAGCGATACTTATGCAGCCCAGCACCAGCAGATCTGCAGGCGGACTTAAAACGAGCATAAAAGTTTTGTGATGGCAATTAGGAGACTTTTAATACTTTTAAAGCCTTCTGCCAATGTTTCTTGAATGAAATTGACGTCTGTATATAGCATGTGTTCGCAATTACTGTTTACTTTGGTATGAAACACTTTCGAGGCGGCAGTTCTCTCGACGCATCCACTCGGTCTCCGGAAGCGTTATCTGTACCGGGCGCGACGTATGCGTACTTTTCACAGCTATTATTCTACACCCTACAGTGTTTAACGTTTTTAACGGAAAGGATTTCGGATGCGCTCTTATCGATTATATCCTAGAACTAGCGAGGCGTACTACAACTAGGCGGAAAGTTCGACTAACCTAACGAAAGTACACGGATAACTTTGGAGAAAATAGGCTGCGTACGTCGCGACCGGTACAAATAGCGCTTTCCTGAATGGGAAGGCAACCCGTGCCACGTTGCCAAGCCAATATACCAGGTTGACCAAACTCTCGAGAAGAATTTTCAACTATTACATATAGTATATTTATTGTTTGTAATTACATGAAAGCCTATCATATTGTATGTTTAATGTTTAACGAACACATCATTATTTCGTCCATAGACCCATTAGCCTAATTTAGTGATTAACGTGTTACTTTGATGAAACGTTTCGATTTCCGAGGTTGGCAATTGCAATGGCAATACTTGACTAGTCATTTAGCAACTGTCCCAATAAGAGATGAAAATAAATATGTTTTCCTAAAATGTAACAATTAAAAATATATTAATACTCACAGCAGTAAAATAAATTACAGTTGTAAACTTATCTGATACAAAAAATACCAAGCAGGCCCTATTTTATCAGTTGTAGCTGAATAATAATATTATACTCTTGAGTCTGCTGGTACACTCGCATGAGCCACTTTAAGTTTGTGTAACTGATCAGTGTTATCGCTTGTCATTTTATGGATGTTTTTAATTGTCGCTTTATTCTGATTTATTTCTATGTTAATGGATGCAACGTTTTCATTTATGGCTTTGATCTCATCATGGTGTGCTTTAGTTAACTGTCTGATATCTTTTTGTTGTTTAGCGTTTTCGTATTTAATCAATGTAATATCGTTTTTTAATTCTGAAATGTCTGATATGATTTTATTCGCGAATGAATTTTGCTCTTCCCTGAATGATCTCTGTTCTGTTGCTAATGATCTCAAGTCTACTTTGCAGGATTTCTGTTCTGTCACTACTGATTCTAATTTTACACTGAAAGATTTCTGTTCTGTCACTACTGATTCTAATTTTACACTGAAAGATTTCTGTTCTGTCACTACTGATTCTATCATGCTGGTTAATTTTATCAAACACTCACCAATTTTGTTTTGCTCAGTTCTACCCAGGGATGTACTACCTGCTTGGTTTGTTTGGTCCACTGTGTCAGTGCAAGGAAACTCAGTCTCAGGAAGTGCAGTGCAACTTGGCGTAGGAGAAAGATTTCTGTTTAGTTCAGTTTCAGTAGGTAGTTCAGTCGCTGGTTCCACTTGAAAAAGTTCAAAGCTGGCATTAATGTTAGTATCAATACCCTCATCATTCTCAACATTCGCACCATTAGTTCTGTTTGATCCACTCATTTTGAAAGGGTGATTTACAAGTTTATTTTTACTGAATTTATCTTTTAATTTTTAGTTTCCCGGAGTGTGTATAGAATCGTGCCCCACGTTGGGCGCCACTGAAGTAAATCGAACCAATTACCAATACAATAAATACAAAAATACAAAAAGACTAAAAACTTACAGTTTGCCTCGGCTGTAGTCGGTAGAGCACTAGCTGTTAGAGAGTTTATAATAATACAAGGGATATGAGTGATCAAATAGGAATAATAGGCCTAGTCTATAAATGAGAGATGAAATATTAAGTTGACAATTTAATTGTGTCACAAAAAGCAAACAAAATTACAAACAAGTTATTGGTAGGCTTAGCCTACAAGAGAATCAAATGTCACTTTTAGTGATCTGTGAAGTTAGGCCTACAAGTTATGCAATGGAATATAGGTTACAAATTATACAGTGAAATACAGTGAACAAGTTATACAATGAAATACAGGTTAATATCAGGTCCTTTGGGCCTATAAAAATGGCATGAAAGCCTCGCTTAAAGCTCAGTCCAAAATGTTATATCAGGTCCTTTGGGCCTGTAAAAATGGCATGAAAGCCTCGCTTAAAGTTCAGTTCAAAATGTTTTTACCAGGCATGTAAGCCTCCGTTCCTCTTTCAAAAGTTCAGTTGATAATGTTCAATAGCCCTTAGGCTTTCGTTATTATATTAATAGTTCAGTTAAAACGTTATTACGTACCAATATCCGCCCTTAGGCTAACGTGCTTTGTAGAGCTGTAGTGATCCGATTCGATAGTTGAGACTAGGCCTCCTAGCCTAGGCCGAATCCAAGTGTAGAAATTCCGAAAAAGTGTCCAAACGTACAGGTGTAGACACGCCCAAGGTCCAAGTCTTGCCTACTCCTTTAAAAATGTAGTTGTATGTGTTTATTTGTATTATTATAAAGATTGGTCGGCTGCTTGCACCTTCTGTAGGCGTTCCCGTCCGGTCCCGTTCCGTACGTCTGTTCCCGACAAAGGTTTTGGAAGTTCTGATGGCGTCTTTATGGAAGTTTCCAGAAGTTTTTACATGGTGAGGTCATTTCGAATGTTCCAGAACATTAATTGCGTATTTAGAATTACTTAGAGCTCATTTTCGTAAATCACGCGTAGTAGTTCTTTAAAACGGCAAGTCACTGTCATGTTGTAAATACCATTATCAGAACTGTAGTTGGTCGACAATGCACTCTATCGGTGGTTGGTGAAACTAATACGTTAGATCGCAGCACCTGTTATATATTGGTTGAAATGTCAATGGTCGATACTCGTCGGTAACTGTTCGGTCGATAATGTGGTTTCTGGTGGCGATGCTAGAATGCAGCACTGTTTGGTTTACACTCGAATTGAAATACGCGTGAATATTTGAATTGGTATTTTGATACGTAAAAGTTCGCAATTGTTTTGACACTAAAGAATTCACTGTTGCTGTTGTTGTTGTTGGTTAATATTGATTGTTTGACTGAACATTAAAGAGTTTAATAAATGTTTTCTTATAAATTTGTTATTGAATAATTATTTAAAGTAGGCCTATAAATTGGTTATGTTACAGTGTCCTCCTTAATTGTTAACAGTTAAAAAGCATTGACAACTGTGAGCAATTAATTATAAGTGACATAAGAAATGATATTAAATCACAAATTTACATTGTTGGTTACTTTTATCAATTACAAAAATACAATAAATGGTACATTAAACAAGAATACCAATCTGAAATTAATGTGGTACAAATAAACATGTTATAATAGTCAATGTCAAATAGTCAGGAATGTCAAAAGGAGGTGTGTAGGATGTAGAACTGAGCTCCTAACCAGCCTAACTCCTTAATGACTTAATTAAAATTAACCAAATTTATGGTCCTCCTAGAACCTTTGAAAACAAAACTAGTAATTATGAAATATTATGTAACGTCCTCCCTAACGTTCCGACTTCCACAGTCTCTCTCTGTTACATATTTTATCTACATTGTTATGTAGATATAGATAAGGATAATAAGAAGTATGTACTCACGTAATAAGCTTCAATCATAAGTTTATTATTATCACTTAATATTCAAGTTAGACATTTTATATTCCTAGGCTCTAGTCAAGTGGTGCCAACTGTCGCGCCACAACTCTGAGAACATATTAACTTACTTTCGCAGGTTGACCAACACTTTAGAGAGTGCACATATGTGACATGCCCCTTTTTTTTTTTTTTTTTTTTTTTTTATAAAGGTTAATTATTGTCATATTATTTTAACTAGTAATGAAATTATCTAGATTCAAATCTGTTATTATTACTGTTATTATGTTGAAAATAGCCAACTGCTACAATAAAGAATAACTACTACTACTAACAAAATTACTAATTATATATATGATTATTGATGTGACTTTTAACTCTTAACTGATCTTCTCATCTTGTAACTTGTCATTCCTCTTGGAAACGGAGTGGAACCTTGACTACTCGTCCACTTCTGTGGTGTTTCGGTCAGCTCTGGCATCCTGCGGACTGCTAGCTGGAGGATTCTTCTGTAAAGTTACTTCAGAACGGTTCAGTACAGGAATTGGTATGTGATTTTTTTTTGGTGAGGTAAGTCTGAAGGGTTCAATTTCTGGAGTTTCCATTCTTACAGGATTTGGTTGAAAAAGTAAAGGAGTAGGAGGATGTGGGCATACTTCTGGAGTGTTTCTTGGACGGAGATGAATGCGGTTCCGACGTAGTGTGCTTCCTTCTGTTGTCTTTACTTGATACGAATTTGGTGTTTTATCCCTTTCGATTACTTGACCTGGTATCCATTTCCTTGTTGCTTTTTGAATTATTATATCTTGACCGTTCTTCAAAGGTTTAAGTTGTTTGGATTTTGCATCAGAGTTCTTCTTTTGCTTGTTCTGGTTTTCTTTTAGAATTTGAAGGGTTTTGTTAGTTTTGAATTTTGGCATCAATGTTTTTGTAGTAGTTGTTACAGTTGTTCTGAGACGTCGACCCATTAGTAATTCTGATGGTGCTGGAAGATTTGCTTTCGGGGTGTTGTTGTATTCCAATATTGCCAGGTGTACATCTTCATTTGATTTGTACGCTTTTACTAATAAGGCTTCAACTGTTTGAATTGCTCGTTCTACCATCCCGTTGGATTTGGGGTACAGAGGGCTTGACGTTACTTTCTGTATATCATAATCTTTCAGAAACTTGTCGTATTCTGTTGATTCAAAAGGGGGTCCATTATCCGAAAATAATTCCCGGGGTATACCGTGAGTACGGAAGATGTTTTTAAGAGCATAAATTACCGCTCGAGCAGTTTTGCTTCCAAGCAATCTTACTTCTATGAATTTCGAATGGTAATCTACGAGGACCAGATAGTCTTGACTGTTCACATGCAGACAATCAATACCCAGCTTTTCCCAGGGCAGCTTAGGAATTGGATGCGGTGTTAAGGGCTGTGTCTGATTGGCTCGCGAGTATCCTTGACATATGGACATTGACTAACAATGGTTCGATGTCGTGCATCATGCCAGGCCAATATAGAGAATCTTTCACTTTGTTTTTGCTTGATATTACACCTTGATGTGATGAGTGAATTTTCTGCAATGTCTCTTTTCGTTGACTTGATGGAATGATGATTCGATTGTTGATGTACATCAGACCATTTGATTCGTGTATTCCATCTTGATGTTGCCAATATGGTCGTACTTCTTCAGGTACTTGTGACCTGTGTTTTGGCCAGCCTTCCTTACATAACATCTTCAGAGCACTGAGAACGGGATCCTTTCAGTTTCGTTCTTCATTAGTTCTATTTTGTCATCTGTTGCACTGATGAGCGAATGAACTGTGCCCGTTTCTCCTTCAAGGTAGTCGGTGTTCACGTAGTTCTTGTCGTCAGGTTGTCGTGACAGCGCATCTGCGACATACATCTGTTTTCCTGGGACGTACTGCAGAGTAACGTTATATCTAAGAAGACGCATTACCAATCTTTGCAGACGTGGAGACAGACTTTCAATTGGTTTCTTCATGATGCCAAGTAGAGGCTTGTGATCTGTTTCGACAACAAACTCAATCCCATAGACATAGTAGTAAAATCTTTCACAGGCATTGACAATTGCTAATAACTCTTTTTCTATTTGGGACCATCTCTGTTGAGTGTCAGTGAGTACTGCAGAGGTGTACGCAACTGGTTTTCCTTCTTGCATGCTCTCCTCTCACAATGTCTGGCAACATGCCCGAATTTTTGGCAGTTGTAGCATTGGGGAGGGCCAGATGGTGGTCTGAATTTTTCGATGGTTACTACTGACATACATAGGCGTTTGATCTGGGAGATTTTGCTGTTCTCCGTTGGATCTGCCTTTACTATGAATAGAGGCAACATGGGTTTCTGGCCCCGCTGGCTCTTCATCTGGGTTATTGATTCATGTTCAATTTCATACCGGTCTAGGTCTGCTTTAATGCTATCAATGTTGGTTGATTTGTCAAGGCCTCTTATGACCCATTTCGAAGCCCTTTCCCCCAAGGGGGTGAAGGTGTGATATTCAATGATATTATTTTTAAGATTGCCGTGGCTGTACGGAAGTCATGAGCTGTGAGGTTGGTTAGCTTTGTGCTGTGACCACGCGCTTTGAAAGTGATTTGGTCTTCACAGTCAAGTTG
Organism: Sweltsa coloradensis; assembly: GCA_024449915.1. NCBI lineage: Eukaryota > Metazoa > Arthropoda > Insecta > Plecoptera > Chloroperlidae > Sweltsa > Sweltsa coloradensis. The sequence goes on along the minus strand of JAMZAV010011588.1, from coordinate 40,974 downwards.
AATTGCATTGGCAATCTTATTAAAATCTTTAATGTCGCGGATAATGATAGGCGGAGGAAGTGGCTGCTTCTTACCAGCATCGTGTGAGTCTTCACCATTGTTATCCACCTCTATGTTGATGTCGTCAGTGCCCGGGCCTGGCTCTGGGTTTTCATTGAATGGGTTGGAGCTATCAAGTGCACTAAACTTGTTAGAAACGGGAATATTTGATTCTACTTTTTCTCGCTTACGCTTCTTGGAGTCAACAGCAGGTGGTTTCTCCGTGTTTTTTATAAGGAAGTCTTTAACTTGTGAACCACGTGAGTTACCGAGAGAATTGCATCTCTGTCTTGTCAGCTTTTTACTACTAGCGGGCTTTAAGCCACCTTGGTCATTTTGGTCTCCTGTTGGAGCCATGTTTAGTCGCAGGCAAGTTAGAAATATGGTAAAGTAGATGTTTCCCCGAAGGGGTGGTCAAACTTTAACAATAAAGGTAGTCATAATAATAAAAAGTATGAATAGTCAGGAATAAAATAATGGCTTGCTTGTCAGCAAATAAAATTATTAAAAATGTTGGTATATAGGCATGAAGCCAGTCGCAATTATAATAAAATAAACAAGGGAGGGCAAGCGGAAGTGGATTAGGGCAGGTTGGAGTACCCTGCTATAATCCCTACAGGGCCTAACGCTTATCCCCCAGTCCTATTTAACAACCACCATTGCCAAGACGGTCGGTCGACCACCGCGCTAGGTCGGTAGGTCGGTAGGCATCACCTCCACCATTTTTTAGAAAATAAAATGATAATGTATTTAGAGATAGCAAATACAGGCAGCCTTAGTTTTAGAAGCCTATCAAACATGTCGCAAATGGAATTCCAACACATTCGACAATATTGAATAGGCTTCAGTGGCGCATCGTCAGGTGCATTTACAAGCTGTTGCCGTTTCAGTTCCATGCATGCCATCGGGCTATGGTTGAAATGTCCAACAAGGCGGCTTGCGGCATTTATAGCTCGTGCAATCACGTGATTTAACACTTAAGTCTTCACTCCCATGGCATCCGCAAAACACAGCTGTAACGTGTGTGCACTGCACCCAATGTTGATTCCTTCTCCAAGATGTTGGGCGTTTTTGCAATATTAGTTGTATTGTCGCCCATTAAAACTAAATTGTTGGCTTAAAAGTGATACAATATACAAACTATCATCAGGTTCACCCAACTATCGTTTAGGGTAGCTTTTCATGACTAGCACAGAACTATGGTAATGGGCACGACTTGCGTCTTCTGTATAATTTATTTCAAAATCATTGTTATCATCATTGTTACTAACTGTATCCGTTGAGGGAAAGTACATTTTACCATCACAGGTATCATTAGACTTGAATTCAGTGTTCGAAGAAGCAATGTCACTGAATACTTTTTACACCAATAACTTATTTTGAGAATGAAATTTGATGGGAAAAGTGATTGCATCTTGAGTTTTCACTTCAATATGAGAAGTTTGGATGTTGGTTACACAACCGGATCTGACGTCATAACAGAGCCTATTTCATGTCCAGTTGATTGATTGATTGATTGACATTGATAAGGATTAAATTCAATTACATTTATTGAATCAAACTTTTGTATCTTATGCCATGAATAGTGAGCAATTGCTGCACTTAAGGCATCGCGGAGCCGTGTAGAAGGTACCATCTACGTGGTACTTGTCCGCTTTCTTAAGGTTTATCCAGACGCCGCGCAACGAATCTAAAACAGCGCTGGCGTAGTAGGCCAGCATTGCAGATGTTACTTTCTATCGGCATTTATGCTTTAAAAGTTCACCGTTTTCCCTATAGGTGGCAGAGTGTAAAACCCTTCGGGCGGTAGGTAAGGGTAGGTTTTTGGCTGGTGCTTGTATCTTGTGATGTGATCCGTCGAGGCCCTTGCAAGAAGTGGGAGCGGCCGGAGGGTATTCTTTCCATTGACCAGAATAACTCAGGTTCAGGTAGTCGCCCTTGCCCCATTTCGTACAATAGCGATCGATGGACTCTTTCACAGCACAGAAGACATTAGGATTATTTTATTTCCAAGTTTACATGAGAACAGGCTTGTTTGACAACCAGTGGACCAAGTGTGTTTCCGAATTACTTCAACTGAGTCTGATATGAATATTATAAAGCATAAATGTATTTAATAGTTTTTGGCCCGCTAAGAACCAGAACCAGGCCATAATTTGGAATTGTCTTGTTTATGTTAGAGTGCCGACTGCTAAGTGCTAGTAAATATTACGTAACTTCCCATCACTGCGTGAATTATTTGACACCCATGAGGAATTATGTTTAATTCCGTGCGTAGTATTATACTAACTGACAACGATCACCGGGATAAGAACAATATAACATTGTGTCATGTGATTGGTCAACGATCTAAAATGCGATTACTGTAAAATATATATAAGATTCGGCTATATAATCGTGATTGTAAGCTGGTTGCGTTCTGTGGAATCATGTATTTCCAGTGTATTGAGACTACTTCAATTAATTTAGAGAACATTCTCTTCACAAATCCAATAATTCTGTTAGTGATATTGGTTACGAGCAAATAGAACATGTAACGTCTCTTTATATCGCACATTTCTTCGGCTTAAATGTGTTTCATTTCATTACTGAACTTTATTTTAACAGCAAAACTAAGTCAGGTTAATTTTAAGAAATAACATCACATTATATTAGCCATTGTAATTAAACAATTGCTTTATTAAATAATGTAATGTTGAAAACAGAAATGCACAGGGGGTGAGTGTGTTGAATATAACAGCCCTTTTATTTACTACAATTCAGAAATTAAAAAAGTCCGCCCCAACCGGGAATGTACCCGTCCTGATGGTCTAGTGGTTAAGACGCTCACCTGGAATGTGGGAGATCCGTGGTTCGATTCTCGGTTCGGGCGGACTTTTTTAATTTCTAAATTGTAGTAAATAAAAACAATTACACCCACGGGAGTGTTTCCCGATCCACCAAATCGAGAATAAACCCTCGCTCATACCTGCGTAAAGGTAATGACATTATAATTAATGTTTGGTGGTCAGTTCAAAGGCAGCAGATATTCGTTGCAGTACTGTTCCATCCATTCAGATGTATAATGCAACTACAATTCAGAGATTAAAATGTACCCGTCCTGATGGTCTAGTGGTTAAGACGTCCACCTGGAATGTGGGAGATCCGTGGTTCGATTCCGGTTGGGGCGGACTTTTTAATTTCTGAATTGTAGTAAATAAAAACAATTACACCCACGGGAGTGTTTCCCGATCAACCAAATCGAGAAATAAACCCTCGCTCATACCTGCGTAAAGGTAATGACATTATAATTAATGTTTGGTGGTCAGTTCAAAGGCAGCAGATATTCGTTGCAGTACTGTTCCATCCATTCAGATGTATAATGCAACTACAATTCAGAGATTAAAATGTACCCGTCCTGATGGTCTAGTGGTTAAGACGTCCACCTGGAATGTGGGAGATCCGTGGTTCGATTCCCGGTTGGGGCGGACTTTTTTAATTTCTGATTGTAGTAAATAAAAACAATTACACCCACGGGAGTGTTTCCCGATCAACCAAATCGAGAAATAACAGCCCTTGTTGTGACCACGACAGTTGGGAGGGGGAGGGTAACAGCCATCGCGGGAGTGAAGCATCGAGAGTTGGTCGTGGGCATAATCAATTAATTCATCATGTGCTACTGTCATCAATACGATTTTGAATAATTTCCATGCACTTGACGTGCAACATTGATATGACCTCGCCGCCCCGCACCTTTTGACTGCCGTCAACACAGGCAACACACAGCACAGCTCAGTGGCCGGGCAGCCGGCAGCCTCACCTCGCAGTCGGTCGGTTGTTCTTGTCCCAGGCGGTCGTGTTCGTTTTCTTGTCTCAGGTTGTTCGTGACAGCGCTCTGCGAAATCATCTTTTTTTCCTGGGTACGTCTGCAGAGTACGTATTCTAGAAGTACCATTACCAAGTCTTTGCAAGACGTGGGACAGACTTTCAATTGGTTTCTTCATGATGCCAATAAGATTTGTGATCTGTTTCGACACAAACTCCATCCCCAAGACTAGTATAAATCTTTCACAGGCATTGACAATTGCGAATACTCTTTTCTATTGGGACAATCTCTGTGGTGTCAGTGAGTACTGCGAGGAGGTGTATGCACGGGTTTTCCTTCTTGCCTGCTCTCTCTCCTCACATGTCTGGCGACATGCCCGTTTTTGGCAGTTTTAGCATTGGGGAGGGCAGAATGGTGGTCTGAATTTTTCGATGGTTACTACTGACATAACATAGGGCGTTTTGTCTGGAGATTTTGCTGTTCTCCGTTGGATCTGCTTTACTTGAATCGAGGCAACATGGGTTCTGGCCCCGCTGGCTCTTCATCTGGGTTATTGATTCGTGTTCAATTTCATACCGGTCTAGGTCTGCCTTTAATGCTATCAATGTTGGTTGATTTGTCAAGGCCTCTTATGACCATTTCGAAGTTGCCCTTTCCCCAAGGGGGTGAGTGTGTATTCCATGCTTATTATTTTTTAAGTTGCCGTGGCTGTACGGAAGTCATGGAGCTTGAGGTGGGTTAGATTTGTGCTGTGACCACGGCGCTTGAAAGTGTTTGGTCTTCACAGTCAAGGTTGAATTGCATTTGCATCTATTAAATCTTTACTGTCGCGGAATAAATGATAGGCGGAGCACGGTGGCTGCTTTTAACCATTTCATCGTGTGAGGCTTCACCATTGTTATCTCACCTCTATGATTGATAGTCGTCAGTGCCCTGGCCTGCTTCTGGGTTTTCATTGAATGGGTTGGAGCTATCACGTTCCTACACTTGTTCGAAACGGGAATATTTATTCTACTTTTTCTCGCTTACGCTTCTGGAGTCAAAGCCGTGGTTTCTCGTGTTTTTATAAGGAGTCTTAACTTGTGAACCACGTGAGTTCCGAGAGAATTGCCTCTCTGTCTTGTCAGCTTTTTACTACTAGCGGGCTTTACGCACCTTGGTCCTTTTGGTCTCCTGTTGGAGCCATGTTTAGTCCGCCGGCAAGTTGAAATATGTAACGTAGATGTTTCCCCGAAGGGGTTGTAAACTTCACAATCAAGGTAGGTCATATATATAAAAGTATGAAATAAGTCAGGAATAAAATATGGCTTGCTTCAGCAATAAAATTATTAAAAATGTTGTATAATAGGCATGAAGCCAGTCGCAATTATAATAAATAACAAGGAGGGCAAGCGGAAGTGGATTAAGGCAGTATTGGATACTCCTGCTTATATCCTACGGGCTAACCTTATCCCCCGAGTCTAATTTACAACCACCATTGCCAAACGGTCTGTCGACCACCGCGCTAGGTCGTAGGTCGGTAGGACATCACCTCCACCATTTTTTAGAAAATAAAATGAAATGTATATTACAGATGCCACTACCGGCAGCCTTATTTGAGAAGCTATCAAACATGTCGAAATGGAATTCCACACATTCGACAATAGTTGAATAGCTTCATGGCCGCAATCGTCGGGTGCATTTACAATCTGTTTGCCGTTTCAGTTCATGCTGCCATCTTCTAGTGGTTTTGAAATGTCCAACAAGGCGGCTTGCGGCATTTATAGCTCGTGCAATCACGTGATTTAACACTTAAGTCTTTCACTTCCATGGCATCCGCAAACACAGCTTCACGTGTGTTGCTACTGCACCCAATTTGAATTCCTTCTCCAGGATGTTGGCGTTTTTTTGCAATATTAGTTGTATTGTCGCCCATTAAACTAAAATTGTTTGCTTAAATTGAAATAAATATACAAAACTATCCATCAGGTTCACCCAACATCGGTTTAGGGGTAGCTTTTCATGACTAGCACAGAACGATAGTAATTGGCACGCTTCGTCTTCTGTATATTTAATTTCAAAATCATGTTATCACATTGTTACTAACTGTATCCGTTGAGGGAAAGTACTTTTACCATCACAGGTGTCATTAGACTTGATTTCAGTGTTCGAAGAAGCAATGTCACTGAATCCTTTTTACCAATAACTTATTTGAGAATGAAATTTGTGAAAGGTGATTGGCTCTGAGTTTCACTTCATATTAGAGTTTGGATGTTGGTTACAACAACTGGATCTGACGTCATCACAGAGCCTATTTCATGTCAGTGATTGTTGATTGATTACATTGATAGGCTTTAAATTTCATTTACATTTATTGATCCAAACTTTTGGTATCTTATGCATGAATAGTGAGCATTGCTGCACTTAGGCAGAGGGGGGGGGGAGAGGGGGGGCGGAGGCCGTGTAGAGTACATCTACGTGGTACTTGTCCGCTTTCTTAAGTTTATCCAGACGCCCGCGCACGAATCAAACAGCGCTGGCAGTAGTAGGCCAGCATTGCAGATGTTACTTCTATCGGACATTTACGTTTTAACGTTCACCGTTTTCCTATAGGTGGCAGAGTGTAAAACCCTTGGGCGGTAGGTAGGGTAGTGTTTTTGCGGGTGCTGTATCTTGTGAGTGATCCGTCCGAGGCCCCTTGCAATAAGTGGGAGCGGCCGGAGGGTATTCTTACATTGACCAGAATAACTCAGGTTCAGGTAGTCGCCCTTGCCCCATTACGTACAATAAGCGATCGATGGCCCACCACGCCACCTCTTTCACAGCAGAAACATTAGGATTATTTTATTTCCAAGTTTACATGAGAACAGGCTTGTTTGACAACCAGTGGCCGGTTGTGTTGACAGGGGGATTACTTTCAACTGAGTCTGATATGAATATTAATAAGCATAAATGTATTTATAGTTTTTTGCCACGCGAAGAACCAAACCAGGCCATAATTTGGATTGTCTTGTTTTATGTTGAGTGCCGACTGCTAAGTGCTAGTAAATATTACGTAACTACTTCCCATCACTGCGAGGGGGCGTGAATTATTTTGCACCGGAGGAAATTATGTTTTAATTCCGTGCGTGGTATTTACTAACTGACAACGATCACCGGGATAAGAACAATGTAACATGTGTCATGTGATTAGGTCAACGATCTAAATGCGATACTGTAAAATATATATAGATTCGGCTATATAATCGTGATTGTAAGCTTGTTGCGTTCTGTGGAATCATGTATTTCCATTGTTTGATACTACTTCATTAATTTAGAGAACATTCTCTCACAAATCCAATAATTCTGTTGTGATATTGGTTACGAGCAATAGAAACATGTAACGTCTCTTTTATCGCACATTTCTTCGGCTTAAGTGTGGTTTCCATTTCTTACTGAACTTTATTTTACAGCAACTAAGTCGGTTACTTTTAAGAAATAACATCACATTATATTGCCATTGTACTTAACAATTGCTTTATTATAAATACATGTAATGTGAAACAGAAACTGCACAGGGGGTGATTGTGTGAGTATAACAGCCCTTTTATTTACTAACAATTCGAAATTAAAAAGTCGCGCCCACCCGAATGTACCCGTCTGATGTCTAGTTTTAGACTCCCACGCTGGAATGTGGGAGATCGTGGTTCGTTCCCGGTTGGGGCGGACTTTTTTTATTTCGGAGTTGTAGTAAATAAAAACAATTACACCCACGGGAGTGTTTTCCCAGATCAACCAAATCGAGAAATAACCCCTCGCTCATACCTGCTAAAGGTAATGACATTATAATTTAATGTTTGGTGGTCGTTCAAAGGCCAGCAGATATTCGTTGCAGTACTGTTCCTCCATTTCCAGTGTATAATGCAACTACAATTCAAGATTAAAATGTACCCGTCCCTGATGTCTAGTGGTTAAGACGTCCAACTGGAAAGTGGGAGAATCCGTGTTCGATTCCGTTGGGCGGACTTTTTAATTTCTGACTTGTAGTAAATAAAAACATCACCCACGGAGTGTTTCCGCGCTCAACAAATCGAGAAATATAACCCTCGATATACCTGGCGGTAAAGTAATGACATTATAATTAATGTTTGGTGGTCATTCAAAGGCAAGCAGATTATTCGTTTGCAGTACTGTTCCATCCATTCAGATGTATAATGCAACTACAATTCAGAATTAAAATGTACCCGTCCTGATGGTCTAGTGGTAGAAGACGTCCACCTTGAATGTGGGAGATCCTGGTTTCGATTCCCGGTTGGGCGACTTTTTTAATTCTGATTGTAAGTAAATAAAACCAATTACACCCACGGGAGTGTTTTCCCGATCAACCAAACGAGAAATAGCGCCCTTGTTGTGACCACGACAGTGGAGGGGAGGGTAACAGCCATCGCGGGAGTGAAGCTTCGGAGAAGTTGGTTCCGTTGGGCCATAATCAATTAATTCATCATGTGCTACTGTCATCAATACGATTTTGAATAATTTCCATGCACTTGACCGTGCAACATCCGATATGAAATCGCGCCCGCACCTTTTTGACTGCCATCAACACGGGCACACCATCACTCAGTGGCCGGCACGGGCAGCCTCACCCTCGCAGTCGGTCGGTTTGTTTTCTTGTCCCAGGCGGTCCGTGTTCGTTCTTCTTGAAGAATCTGTCTTTTGCTGTCCAGACTGAATGCGTTCTTCACTTTATATTTCAGTATTGCTCCACAGTAAGTGTTCGTTATCTCATTATTGTGCACCGCCCTGTTTCTGTTTGTTCAGGCTGTTTGTGTTGAGTTTTAAGTTCTTGTTCATGACAGTGGTAACTCTACTGTGAGTGTCCTAAGACACACTTACCCCTCTACCTACAGTTACAAATGTTTAATATCGTGAGAAACCTCAATCTATTTCCTGATTCATACCACATACTTGCATTGTATTTTTAATGAATGAATGACATACAATTAGGTTTGTTAAGCCAAATATTGTATTTCCAACAGTTACTCGTGTTTTGTCCCACAATGTATAAGGTCCGTGGTGGAAATAAACGTTTTTATTTTTTGGGTCTGTCAGCTTCTGGATCATGTGTCTTTGAGATATTCTAAATAGATGTACATTTTCCACATACTGTGATAGAATACAAAAATACCAATTTATAATACCTACTTCTATAAACAAAAATAGTGTATTTTTTAGTCGAGTTCGGCCTGTTTATTTAGTCTCATCTTGCCCAACCCACTCTCCCCGCACACCCATACTTAAAAATTATAATAGTAATGATGTATTTTATTATTCCATAGCAATGTCTTACAGTCTCTCTTAATTTTCTACACGTTTTGTAGTCCTACACTGGTGGCATTCTCTCGACGATGTCTTTATCATATCATTTTTTTTTCCTTCAAGCTCTGCTTCAAATTTTGAATTCTCGTAGGCTTCCTCCAATTTTTCCTTGAAACCCATAGATAATTTTTTATTATTCATTTCTTTCTTCTTTCCTTCGTAATATATGCTATTAAACAAGCACGTCAATTAATAAAAATTAAGATAATACTAACATTCAAAACACAAATTGTAACCAGTTATTCATTCTTTTTATAAAAAAATCACAACGTTGGTCCACAACAACAACAAATCGCTCTCGGGGTCGCTGTCAGTATCTCTGCCATGCCCAAACTAATTACGAAACCGTTCCCAGTGTCAACGGGTATCCAGATCCAGGGCCCAAACTCAGGTTCTACTTTTCTTGAACGTGGCCTTATCACGTAATGCCCACTATATCTGGCGTCACTTCGTTTACACCTTCGCGGACGGCAATCACTCACATCGATCTCTGCATTTTAAACGATGTGTTTTGTGAAAGCCTTCATATTCCTTGATCATATTCTTACCATTTCAATTGGGTTTAATTCGGAGGCGCACAATAATGCCGTGCTGTCTCAGCCGCGGTTTATCGTCTATTTACATACTTATTATACACCTCTTTGTGCAGATTATATGTTTTTTAATTCAGTTGTTGCACCATATCGTCGTCTGTGTAATGCACGTTTACTTGAACGCCAGTTTTTTTAAGGTTTCTTTCTCTCGACCTTATGGTCAATTTTCTTCTTAACTTTCACACCCGAGTATAGAGCAATTATTTGCATGGCTACGTATTTTCCCTTCCAAATATGGATAATGAGTTTTTCAAGTAGTGCTGCCTAGTCCCCCCTGCTTCTCCTCATTCAACTTCAATCTGTTCAAAAGACTTCAGTCTACTGTGTACGCTTAGATGCGAGCCATTTATTTTAAGTTCGAGCGACGAGAGTAGACGCGCCTAGTTGGAGCGACCCCGGCCGGCGTGGCACAGACCAGCGCCAGCACCCGCGGTAAGCCTGGTGACCAAACCCAGTAGGGTGGTGTACCTTGGACGGTGCATGCGCCCACTTGTTGGTGTTTCAATGCTTGTACCTGTTTTGCTAGGGCAAGGTTTCCACACAGTTTCGATTATTCAGAAACCTCCAACCTCCATACTCGACTTACCCATAATACTTTTCTAGACGTGTTTTCTACATGGAGTCGGGATGATTTTTTCAGTGTGCGTGTGATGTTAAAAAAAACTGTTTTTAACTTATGGAATTAGATAAAACATATTGTACTTAAGTCTTCACGAAAGTGAACAATCATGGTAATATTACCACTTAGGTTAATTAAATTACCATACCCTTTAAGTTTAGTCGAGGAAAGTCCCAAGCAATACAGTAGCATATGGTACTTTCTGTCCGACCAATCCATTGACCCTTCCAAGTTTTTTATTTGATCAGGGATATTCATTGCGGTATGATTGCCTTCACATGCTGATTTGTTTAGTTGTAGTTATCTGTGTATTGTATCTTCTGTTGTCTTTTCTTGACATCTTCAATAGATTTTAACATTCTTAAGCTCTTTATCAAGTATTTTTTACTATCTTTTCATGCTACAATTATTGATTAGCTTGTAAAGGTTCGTGTCGATGAATTTGAAGTTATGTGCAACTGTTGCATTATTGTGGGAAATTGATTTTGGATAGTCGTCGGGAACCCCTTCCCTTTGCGTACCTCCCCGACTGCGACGACAAGACAACACGAACGATGAAATGACACGACGGAACGCACGACGTGGTGGAACCCCTGCCCTCCCCATAGTGCTTGTGACCTGTTCTTACCCGCACAGCCTCCCAAGCCCTTGTCCCCCGCGTCATCCCTTACGTCCCCTTCCCTTCGTCTCGATTGTCTAAGCTAAGTTTGCATATATTAGACGTAAGCATTCCAATCCAATGAAGTAGGTTTTCAGTTAATGTTTGTGTTAAGGAAAGTCAGTCAGGGTGAGCCCTTGAGCCCAGGTAGACTTTGGGGAGAGCTATAGACATAAAAATACATAATTAGCAAAATATAATAATAAATTAAAATCAAGTGTGCTACACCCATTCTTATGGCTCAACGTTATTAGAATATTTGTTACAGAATTGTGCATCCAAAAGATTAGAGCAACAAAGTTTTAGGCTTCAGTGACCTTAGCCACTCTTCACTTCACCTAAAACGTAAGTTGTCCCCTCCTCAAGGCAGAGGGAGACTGCAAACACCCACACTCTGGTCCTTCGAAAATTTACACACGTGCATCTCATTCGCACCGAAAAATCGACCTGTTGTCATTTTTTGTCTCCAGTAGACAACAAATATTGCTTTTCCTTGTCTTTAGCACAGCATTTAACACGTTGTCAATTCAATATGTTTTTTTGTGTGTTATTTCTAGTCGTGGTCCCCTCGTTAGACACGATGTTGATTAGAACGATTTGTCAAACTCGGCCTCCTGGCATGTTATTAGTTAGCTAAGGTTATCTAGCCTATTATTTGCTATATTCCGCAAATCATACTATCCATTGGATAGCAACCACTGGAAACCTTTACTAACCTATCTACAATCTTTTTTCTTACTTCCTCAGTTAGTGCAGTGGGCCTCCTTGGCTTTTTTAAGCATCATGTTTCAGATGCTGAAAAATGAACCGTTTTGAAATTCAAACCTACAGCACTTTCCTTAGCTCATTCGCTTTTCTGGCGCACAATGTCAATCGCAAGGGCGGTTTACTTTGTCCTCAAGCCGAATGATGCAGGTCATGCATGCGCTACAACTAGGTGTTGGCAACATTGATATCTTAAACCCCCAGTACTCAAATAGGCCTACTTCATGTAAATGTAAGCTTTTTATATTGCCTAAGTACACTTTTATTGCATTTACGTAAAGTATAGGTAAAATTCACTGTGATTGCATCATGACAAAAATAGTTAGCCTATAGAGGGACATCATTGCTTCATGTTTTTATAAAGCAAATAATAGCTAGGGCCTACTAACCTGGCATTTCCTCCGGGCTTATAGAAAGACAAAGTGTAGCCACTTTTTTTGTTGAGAATATCTGCTGTGCTGGGGGGGAAGAAAGGGGTCACGTCATTTTTCCTAGTTTTTGAGAAAAATGGACTTGAAAGTTTCCATGGCAACAATACTGCCCCTACTAAGCAAGAAGCCTTAACTACACAAAAGCAGGTTTGAGTATCCACCAACAACGTTATTTGACCTTTAATCTGCTTGAGGCCAGTGGGGTTGCACTTAGTTTCATGTTTATAGTTGATGTCCCTATTCTTATCGTCTTTAACCTGCTATCACGTTATTTTTCTTATCTATGATACTATAATGAGATTAGTAGATAAGGTCTCTTTTGCTTATATCCATGCATTTCCACACTAGAGAAAAATCTTATCTACTAACACCTGAAGTATGTATTTTCAAGTGAAACTAATATACATCTTCTGATTACCAAATTTGAATACATTTCCAGCACAGACCAACAACTATTCCACAAAAATAGAAGACTTTGAAAGAAAAAGATATTTACTAAAGACAAAATTTTGAATTTTGGTCATTCATACACATTTGCGGCTTCAGAATGACAAATCAAAACTTGTTTTTAATTCTCTACAGTTAACGCTACCTTTGCATACATACTACATAAAATTTGAGCATTTTGGCAGATTGTTTTCCATATTTTTAGGCAGTCAAATATTTAGAGCTATTTTAACAAGAAAATGTTAAACATTATTACACAAATAATTTATTATTCCACTAAGTATCAAAAGAAAGATATATTAAACTACGTATCAAATTTGATGAGTTACCCACTTAGTAGCTTCATATTAGCAATTATACATGGGTTTTAGATAAATCATTTTACAATTTACAATGCATTAACTCAAAAGGTGAAAGAGTATTTGTATTTGTACTTTATTTGACCTTGTACGACATTGTATACATACATCGTCAAGCGTACGATTAGTTATTAATAGATTGTAAGAATGTTATAATATAATATAATAGTAGTCAGAAACAATAATGTTAGCAATGAGACATTAAAATACAATGCAGTATCATGGAATAACATTCTCACAACTTAGTAGTTTATTTAGAAATAGCAAGTGGCTAATGATTAAGGAATAGGCCTTTATAAAAAAATTTGTAGGATTATTTGAGTGTTGATGTGACAAAGAGATCAGGATGACAATGGGCAACTTTGTTTCCTCCTTTGTAATTTCAAAGGTGGCCATCTTCCAATGTTGTCGATACGGTCTAACACATTATCGACGAGTAGGTTTTGCCAAAATACCCGTGATTACAATCGGCATTTTTAAGGGACACAACTTTGACAATGGTCATCTTTTTTAAGCCTGAGGAATTCCCCTTCAACAATGCTTGGTGCTGGCCACACTAAGGGCAAGCTTCATGATTTGGCATCCAAAAGAATCAAGCTTCATTAAGTGGATTCAGAGTCCGTTTCTGTAATAAGCACACGAGACCCTCTTGTGGCTTTACCTGCACCATAACATTCAGATATGCACGAGTACTATTTTTCTTCATTTTGTAAATTGAAGACAATCTTTCCACTCATGAAAAGTCTGAAGGACACTTTCTTTTACTAAACTTTTGTAAAGTTTGAATCTCCCACGAGCAGCCTTAAAATCGTCGAAGTCGTACACTTTCCCTTTTTTTGTTCATGACAATTCCCCCCTGGTGGTGAAACTGTCAGCTTGACATAAAAGTGTGTCCTGGTTCAAAAATAGAACACTTCGAGTGTCTCAATAGCAATGTCCTCACTGTTAACAATTTTGAACAAAAGAACGTGAAAAGGGGGTCCAGTTCTTGTTCTGGGCAGAACAATTGTCCTAGCCAAAAACAATGTGTCGAGCATCACGATTCTTTTGAAACAAGGCGTTGAAAGTGCCTGACTAATGTATGTCTTCTGTTTGGAGGACTGCTATCCACCTTATGCACAGCCTGCAGTGTGTCTGTTCGTTTTGTATTTTCCCCCAAGGGTACAACTTCATTAAAAACAATTATGCTTTTTGTGAACACGACAGATTTAAACGTGTCCCATGCCTGTAGCATGATGACTTTGCAGTCTGCAGAATAAACACTTTTCTCTACTTTGGCTGCTGGCCATCTACATGTCCTGCGATACATTTTCTGCCTCGCCTTTGCTCTTTCGATTGGTTAGACACAGTTTCTACAAGGTTCACAACAGGTGACATATGTCTTCTGATGAGAGGTTCATGTTGTGCAAAGAATTCACATTGTTCACACCCTTTTCCCCCTCCCCCCCCCGTGCCCCACCTTGTAAATGATAATTTAGTTTCACTTACAACTGATCTGTAGAGCTCATACGAACACTTGAAAGTTAACGTTTCTTGTTAATGAAATCATCTGCATCTCTTTATAGTGAGCTCATTGACAGATACCGCCTATTGGGAGCGTGTTCCCGGCGATACTGATAGACTGCTGGATGAATGACATGGTGGTTCTCACGATTCATTTTGTCACTTGTTTCCGATGTTTTCCCTCATGTCCGTCCCAGGCTATCGTGGAAATCGTACGCTTATTGTTAGAACGTCGTGAAGTACGGTATCGTTTGGTTTTAGAGTAGCCTAATGTCGTTAGAAAAATGTTTTGCACACACTGTGCTCTTCTGCATTGTAGATTTTCGAATATCGGTAGTGTTTATTCGAGGTGAGGTACCTCCTGTGGTCTGGCCTCGCACGGTTACGCAAACGTTATTAAGATAAACGATCGTTGTGCCTCCCCCAGCTCATATTCCAACTGGACATTTATGTTCGAACCGACGAGTAATGGAAATCTTACTTTGGCACTTTTTACTACAATTGATACCACAAGTGGACGTCACATGATGACTCTCTTTTAAACTTCTGTATCTTTTGTAGTTTCCTCTCCTTTGTTGATAGTAAATTTAACTTTCTCTTTCGAGCAATCCCTTCTTTGTGAGAGCTGGAGCTCATTCTGTTGACTTCTTGTTCCTTGACGATTTCATTCTGTCCTCATGCTCTTACTTGTTGTTCTTTTCGATTCTTGTCGCCTCTTGGCTGTCATCAATTCATCCTGTCTTTCAATTCTACAAATTGGTTCAGAGGATTGACATGTGTTATGAATGAGCTTGACATTGGCAGCTGTAGCCTCAGTCTGTTGGACTCTTGTGACACAGTGACGGATCTTTTTCCATTCTTCGTCCTCATGCTCTTCTTGTTGTTTCTTCAATATCGTTTCGCTCTTGGATGTATTCCAAATTCATCCTGTCTTTTCAAATTCTTCGAAATGGTTACAGGATGCATTGTGTTAGAAATGAATGGATTGTCGCTGGAGCCTCATTTCTGTTTGGACTTCTTGTTCTTGACGGATTCATTCTCGTCCATCATGCTCTTCTTGTTGTTCTTCATATCTTGTCGCTCTGTGATGTCTTCCAATTCATCCTGTCTTTCAAATTCTAACAATTGGTTCAGGAGGATTGACATTGTGTTAGGAATGAAATGGATTGGCAGCTGGAGCCTCATTCTGTTGGACTTTTTGTTCTTGACGGATTTCATTCTCGTCTTCATGCTCTTCTTGTTGTTCTCATATCTTGTCGCTCTTGGCCTTTCTTCAATTCATCCTGTCTTCAAATCTACAAATTGGTTTTCAGGAGGATTGACATTGTGTTAGGGAATGAATGGATTGGCAGCTGGAGCTCATTCTGTTAGAACTTCCTTGTTCTTGACGGATTTCATATCTCGTCCTCATGCTCTTCTTGTTGTTCTTCAAATATCTTGTCGCTCTTTGATGTCTTCAAATTCATCTGTCTTTCAAATTCTACAAATTGTTGTCAGAGGTTGCCATTTTAGGTGGTTTACGTAGACTGGTATTCAGTGTTGTGTAATTTTGCATTTTCCTCGGGAGTGAAAACGTCAATTGGGCTTATAATTTTCTCAATGTTCTGGTCGGATATTTGCTGTGTTCATCTAGAACAAACATAATTAATCACATACTTTCAGGTCTTAGGGTAGGTCGAATTCCTAGGCCTTAGACCTAGACTTAAACTTGGTATTCGGACACAGCAAAAGTCCGTCGATTGAGAAATAAAACATGCAATAATAAATAAGTGCCGGAGCGACAGCGACGGTCATAGACATTACCTAAGAAATAATGCTTTGTTCTAGACAAATAATAAGAATGGACATAATTGTGTGAAACAAGAAAATATTAAAATGCCTATGGCTACAACTTCGTACATATGGTTATTCTTGGCTACACGTTGGCTAGACCCCCGATACACATGGTATAAGGTAGCAAAGTAAGTAAAAGGCCTAGGGTCCTAGAGCAAAAGGACTTTTATGTATCATTACAATGTCACAACAGTCTTTAATTTGTAACTATACAGCAACTGAATATGACTAGCCTAGGCCCTAGCAATATACGAAAAACTAACCATTAACATTTTTGGTAAAGAATTATATGCCTATACCGTTTGTAGGCTATTCCATAAACAAAGCCTGGGCTAGGCCCTTCTTGCAAGTACTTTTACACATTTGTAAAGTGGGATTTTTCCCGTGATCTATTGGTTTTCGTAGGCTGGCTTTCTTCCGGAACCTGAATTTCGGTTTTGACCTAGCCGATATAATAAGTCCTCCTCATCATATGTCATTTCCAAAGTAGTTTTTTTGATATCTATTTGTCGCAAATACCGAGACCTTAGTTTCATTTCACTGATGGATTTTAAACTGGCTCTAAGGATGTTTGCCGCTTACTATGTGGCAAGCAGTAGTGTTGGTTTCAAACTTCGTGATGTGTCTGATTTTTACTGCTGAACTGTATGCCATACGAGAGCTGCTTAAGTCTAGAACGCCTTGTCGCCGACCTTTGCTCATCTTTGTTCTACGTTTCTTTTGATTTTATTTCCTGTTCAGGTTGCGCTGAACACAAAAACCATGATATACAGCATAAGTACCACCAGCGTGCTCCGCATGTCTGTTCACAAAGGACAATCAAGAAGGGGAGTTACTTGTCAAGAAACCATGCAGGTGACCAATGGCAATATGACAAAGTTTTTTATCGTTTCTTGGAATACCTCCTAGTCGGACGCAATGGCACCTCGGACTCTTCAAAGTGGGGGGGGGGGGGAGGGTGAAAGGGGGCGGGGAAAAAAAAAAAAAAGAGAGAGGAGGGGGAAGAGGGAGGGGGGGGGGGGGAAAGGGGAGGGGGGGGGGGGGGGGGGGGGGGAGAGAAGGGGGGGGGGAGAAGAGAGAAGAAGGGGGGGGGGGGGGGGGCGAATAATGAATTTGGCAGCAAACAACATGGCGGATCGTTATAGAAAACGCACCTCTAAGCGGAGCACTTTTCTGCAAGGAATATTTTCGCGTCCTGCACGGCCGCAACGTGGTTGTGGTCCTAGGTGTTGTCTCAACGAATCGTATATTGATTTCTTCAATTGCCTGCTTAATCTAGAGACAGCCTCGTTGCACACATTTGAGCACTGCCACAGTTTCCTACTCAGCTATAGCCTTACTTATGCTCTCCTTCCCTCTTACTTGTATTGAGTGGGTGTCCTGGCCAGAATTTAAGTGGAAGCGCCCTTCTTCCTGGTAAGGTCAACCCACCAGGAGAACCAAGACAAAGTCACTAAGTGGGACATCAGAGGGCTGACTGGGCCAGCAATTTGAGAAACTAGCCGTGTTTAGTAAAACATATGATGACATTCAAGACGAAGTCAATTATATTACTAACACAATTATCTCCGCTGTCAAATCAACAATCACCGCAACCTCCATACACCCTAGACGCTTACCCGTTCCTTGGTAGAACGCCGAGTGAAGGAGCCATAAGAAAACGTAGTAACGCTCTGAAAGTTTTTATAAATTTCCAACACAGTCATCTTAGTCTTTTAAGAAACTTAGGGCCAAAGCAAGAATCTTTAATCCGTTTATCTCGGAAACGTTTTCTGGAGAATCCGTCTCGTCATTACGTGTCGAACTTCCCATGACAAAAGTTGGGGACAAATCAAAAAGATAACAATCATGGATCTAGATCAGTTTTTAGTCCCTCATAGGCACTTTTGATGATAATGTTTTAAGACATCTCAATTAGACCATTGCCGATTCCTTTGGCAAACACTATGCTCAAACGTCTCCAGCTCCAACGCTACTCCCCACAATTCCTAAGAACAAAGCCCGTGAAGAATCAACCCAATACTCAATTTGCACAACGAAAAAATACAACCATCCCTTTACCCAATGGAATTCATACACCGCAGTGTAACTGGCCCTAAAGAAACTCTGCCCCTGGTCCTGATGACGTTCACAACGAGATGATCAACGCCTACCCCACAAATTCTCAACATTCATTCTGCACACCCTAAACCGCAATCCTGGCTTAGAAGAAGCATTCCTATCTATAACTTTCCACCCCTTATTAAGATCCCTACTGCCAGTCCCCTTGTTCTCTTGACTCTGATACTATCTCCCGCGCTCACACAATTCAAAGTCCCTAGGCCTTGCACTAACTGATTAATCTAGAACTGGTCCTCCATGTAAACCACGTTGCCATCAAAATATTATCTGGCTGCTACTCAATCCGAAGCCTCAAACAAACAAATAGTTCACCCCACATCCTATGCTAGTTTACTTTGCACCACTTCACTCTCACTTATCATATGGCTGCTTTTTTGGGAGCTTCCCCCCATGCGAACAGATATTCAGTCTCCAAAAGAGAGCGGTTCGTATCATAGCTTGGTGTCTCCAGAAGACGTTAACCGTAATTCATTTTTTATTATAATATTTACAATTTCTAGAGTACATAACCACAAACAAGCACTGTAATTTTAAAATTTCAAATGTTTCCTTAGCCAAAAATGATGTAACAAACTCTATAATATAATATATTGTGCTTGCCCGCCACCACACGCTCCCTTGGATTTGTGCAGGCACATTCTGCTGTACATCCTCCAATTGGCTGTTTTCCTGTGCCCTCAGCAATTCTCATACAATATCACATCATATTGCCTTTATATCCAACTTTTCCTTTATTCTATATGATTCTTATCTAGCTAGGGCATTCTATTATTTGCATCTACTTTACTTTGCATAAACACTAATCACTCACATCATCACACACACACACACACATATATAATATTATATATATATATATATATATATATATTCCAATTATATACTATAGACACATTCTACTGTACATCTTGCTGTTTTCTGTGCCATTAGCAATTCTTATCACAATATCATACAATTTTGCTTTATATCCAATTTTTCTTTATTCTATTGAATTCTCAATCTAGTAGGGCATATTTTGCATCCTACTCTACGTACCATAAACACTAATCATCAATCATCATCATATATATCCTAGACACATTCTCCTGTAATCATTGCTGTTTTCTGTGCCATCAGCATTATTATCACAATATCACATCAAAAATTGCTTTATATCCAACTTTTCTTTATATATATGAGTTCTTTAATCGATAGTATCGGGGGGGGGGGGGGATGGCAGATTGTTTTGCATCTACTCTACTTTAACCTAAACACTGTGTTTATCATTATTAATCTTAATGAACATCATATATAACATATATCAATATATCATCATCACACATTAATATCAATATTCCATATCAATTATCATTATGCTTTATATCCCACTTATTCTTTCTTCTAACACTGTGTATATCATTATATACTTCACTTTTATTATTAATTATTAAATATAGACTATTCACTTTCTCTGCAAAGAGTTATACTTGTACACTGTACTAGTCAAAGTGAATAAAAATATCTATCTATCTATAACTCCTGGAGGGAAGCCATAGCAATCCCTATACTGAAACCAGGAAAAGACAAAGACCAACTTGTAAACTATCGACCAATTTCACTCACGAGCTGCCTGTGTAAGCTTCTCGAACGTATGATCCTAAGATTCGTTTAATGTGGGATTTTGGAGAGCGCAAGTCTGCTTGTCCCAAACATTCTGGTTTTGCGACAAGGACGATCGGTCATGTCACCTTGCCAGGTTGGAAGAGTATATACGAGATGCATTTTTAACTAAACACACTAGTGGCCATTTTCTTTGATTTGAAAAGCTTATGATACGCATGGATATATGGCAATTTTAAAACTTTACATACCTGGGGCTTAAAGGGTCACCTGCCATTTTTGATTTCAAATTTTTTATCTGAAAGAATTTTTAGAGTTCGAATTGGAAAATTTTTATCTAGCCTTTTAATCAAATGAACGGAGTTCCACAAGGATCATTTTTTTAATAAGTGTTGTATGTTTTTGCTATATCTATCACAGTATTCCTCACATATAAAAAAACCAGTCCGAATCATCACTTTTTGTAGATGATTTTTCATTTACTTCCGACTAGGCCCGGCAGCGGTTTTTTTTTTGGGGGTGCAGTGTGTCTGATTCATGTCTTCCTGGGGCAGTATCCAGGCTTGACTTGATTAGTATAGTTATTTAGGGTTCTTATCTTTTTTTAGAGCTGCTTATACTTATTTTATATCATATAGTCACATGGTAAAATTTATTCAGGGGTTTATTCTTGTTGTATGGGTGTATTTCCCCGCGGGCGACGGCGACGACAATGACACACGGACGGGATGACACAGACTGAGACGACAACGACGTGGGGGAACACCTGCCTCCCCATATGCTTCTATCTGGCTGGTTTCTGTACCAGCACAGGCCTGTCCACCCTTGTCCCCCCCGCGTCATCCTTACGTCCTCCCTTCGTCTCGATTAGCCAAGTTGCATACAGATGAGACGTTAAGCAATATCCAATCCATCAAATCATCAATCTAAGATAGACAAATACGTAAGGTTCCAAATCTGATTTAAGGATCATGGTCTATTAGCCGCTCTCAGGTTGCGGAGAATATGCACACGCGAACGGCATCTTTGGAATTCGGAACAGGCCCCCGGAGAATGGAATTGTAACGCTGTTTTTTCTTCTCGACTACTGGGTTCGAGTGGCACTTGCCAGTACGGGTGCGCTTTTTAGGCTGAGAGTAAGATACGAGCATCTCGTAGACGATCTGAATCGACTTAAAATATGGAATGGATATGCATCACGCTTGGTAATTTTATTACTTTTCTGAAGTCTGCAACAATCGTATAAAAGAAAGAAAAAAGAAGAAAAGAAAGAGAAAAGAGAGATACCTCTTCTTCGCTTTCTTTCTCCTTTCCTCCTTATCAGCACCTGTCAATGCAACTCACGAGCTTCTGTGACCACATTTCTGCTCATCCCATCCCAGATACTTATCATTTCTCTCCTTTGTTTATGTTTCTGTGACAACAACTTTTGGCTTCCCGTCTGTTCTTTCTTAGCTCCATTCCATCTTTCCCACTGAAGAGCTCCGCTTTATATGTGCTTGGTCTTACCGGTGAGAGTGGATAATATCGTTGTTTAATCGAGTTCCGCCCTCTATGGTCCTATTTTATGGTGAACTAAGTTTGTCTGCCTAGAGATGTTCTCCTTCTTGTTCAAAGTTCCGGGCTACCCATTCATCCAATTCAATGCACCGTTCACTGATAGATGTTCTTTGTCCGTCACAACTTCATTGATCTACACTCGTCAGTCCGTGTCCCCGGAGCCATAGCCCACTTATCAGTTTGTGTTTTATGTTAAATGTTCTTCTAACTTACCAACTTATTGGCATTGACCTTCCGCGCGTTAATTTAGGCCGAGCGTCTCGGTTCCTGGTAGGACGGCCACTCCTCCCAAATACCGAGCTCTCATTCAGCTCAGAGGCCCTCCAAAGGCATTTGTAAGTCCGCAAACACCCAGCGCTGGCCTCGTGCCATGGAAAGAATGGCATCCATTTTATGGTTGGGATCCATTCGTCCAAACCAACGTGTGTCTAAAATAAAATAAAACCAACATTCAGAGACTAACCGTCACCGGTCGCACAGTGTGAATACTCCCATTGAAACAAATGTATCTCGAGCGGTATTTTGTTCTGTCTCTGTGACCCCTCGGTTGCGAGGTCGGGCAACTGTTCGGTCTCCGTGACTCGGCCGAACACTGCAGTAAGCCAGTGTGAACGCTCTCATTCAAACCAATGCATTTCTGAAGACAAACACCTGCGACTGTCATTGTTGACGTTCGCATTAGTCCTAGTGTGAAGCGGCCCTAACGGTAACAGGTCTATTCATTCAATAAGGGTTTGTGGTACACCTACACAATTAACATTGCCAAGTAAGATCAATAGGCCAACATATAACTAGGGGTTTTTACGGAAACCTCAAGAATCGATCGGATCCAACCCACTTGACCCTTCTTTTTCAGGGATCACCTAGATCCAACCTCATTACGTGATCCGACGGATCTCTTAAGCTTTTCAAACGCAAATATTTTGAATCGGGCGGGTTTCCGAACGCCAATTTATGTAGGGATCCGGTCAGGTTACCCAGATCAAGGTTTCCGAAAACACCCTAGGAAAACGCCAAAGTCATTGTAATACGAGTGAATGAGTCATTGTGTCGAGTACCTGGTAACATCGATAGGCCTATACAGTATTAAGTATAAATGATTGGAGTTTGAGTTTAGTTAGTATAAAGGGCACGTCAACTGTAGGCCCTAAATATTCGGCGTATTTGGTGGGGCGGGGGCAAGACTTAGATTCAAACTACGTAAACATTCATTTTGAATTTTTAATATTAAAGGGGCAAAAAAACCCAAAAATTATTTTTTACCACGTGATCTATAGCACAATACTACACTTAAATGGCCGTTTAAAAAATTATATCTTGTAACTGTGATTTAACACGAATTTTTTAATTGTTTTGATCCAGAAATTGGCAAAAATTGGTGTTTTGGAAAATTTCCTAAATCGGCTTTAACCAGCTTCTTTTTTGGTCCACATATATACTAGAGCATTGTACCAATCTAAAATGCCCCTTTTTACATCGTGTCTTGAAACTGTGCTCAAATATACCCTCAAACACGTAAAAATATGCATTCCAAAATCACACCCCATCTTGGTAATCAGTATATTTTGACCGAACTACTTGCCCAAATTACAAAACAAAATATAGAGAATTTACAGAAAAGGCTGTCGAGTACGTCAATAATGGCCAATATTTTTTTGGATTAAATTCCTCCAAGGTCACGGGGCATAAAGATCGTCCCATGTTATTCTTATGGGAGATTTTTGGCGATGGGACCTAGCTTGAAAAATGTCATGTTTGACAATTTTTTGGGAGGTTATGGTGCCCCCAATAATTTTTCTGTTAATTGCTTAATTCATAACTAGTTAGCCTGAATGAAATATATTTTTTGAGTTTAGCGGTTATTGCAAAGGGTCATGAGCACATTGAAACTACACCCCTAACGATCATCTATCTATCTCACCTGTCCCTCTTTCTGTGCTCCGACGGGAGGAATGTAGATGTTTTTGGCAGCTGGTTGAATTCCACCAAGATTTTCTGCTTACTCTGAGGAAAACATACAAAAATTAGTTGCAGGCCTATGTCATAATATAAGGTTCAAGTATATACCTGGAACAAACATGGTAGGCCCTAGACTTGAATTACGAAGACTGAATTTTAGCTTTTCGGTTCTCTAAAAGAACTATTTTAAAAAATCTGACCGATTTCGGAAATAAACAACTAGCTATAACTTATTAAGTGCTGTGCTTAAGGCTATTCCCCGCGTTTTTCTTTTTTTCCCCAAAATATGTCTAATTTTAAAATAAGTGAAGGGCTTTAAATATGGCTATTTTAGAAAATCAAAAATATTTTTTCCAAATTTTCGATCCGGTCACGGCCAAATAGCCCCCCTCAAAATTTTCAAACTTCAATTCGCCAGGGCACACCTTCAACGTACGGTGTTGGTTTTTTGGACTTTAATTTTTAATGTTTTTCTAATGGACTGACTGGGGAAAAAAACAGAGTTTTTTAACAATTGTCTTTCCAGCAAATTTTTTCTTTTGGCGGTTTTTTTTTTAAAATTTGTACCGCCAAAAAAAAAATTCGCAGGAAAGACAATTGTTAAAATAAACTTTTTTCTCTCGTCAGTCCAAAGAAAACAGTTAAAAATTTAATGTCAAAAAAAGCACAACACCTACTTTGAATGGTGTCCCGGGCGAATTGAAGTTTTAAATTATTTTGGGGGGTTATGGCCGTGTCCCGGGATCAAAAAAATTTTGGAAAAAATTTTTTGATTTCAAAAATAGCCAGTTTCAAACCCAAATTCACTATATTTTAACTTAGTAGCATATTTTGGAAAATAGAAAAACGCGGTAGAATAGCCTTAAGTGCTACAGTAGAAAAACTGAACAGCCGTTCCGGTTTCCAAACGGGACATGACTGTTTGGGAAAAGCCCCTTTTTTTTTGGGTTTTTTGGAACTAGTGTAGGATGTGGGGAGCGGGATTTACATACATAACTACAAAAACAATTTACGCTTAATAGATAGTTTATTTTTGTGTAATTACTTGAAATTATTTCTCTTTTAAGATAAAAGAAGAATTAAAAGAAAAGAAGATGGGGTTTTAAAACAGAAAACCATGGGGCATTTCACGGGGAAAAATAAATTGCATGGTTTGTGTCTTTAAAATAGCAAATATAAAACACTGTTCTTGCGCCAAAAAATGTTTAAATCCATGTTGAATTCACTAAATGGTATTAATATTTTACTTTTTTCTGCATTTTGTTCATTATTCCCTAAAAAAGATACCTGCAACCCACGATTGTAAAAAATTAAATTAAATAACAAGTTAATACAAATTTTGTATTAAAAATCTAAAGAGCATACTTTTTCTGTTGTCAGTTCCAGACGTCCCCCTCTTTACGTCTTGTTCTTCTTTTGTTCCTTCAACGACATCTCGAAGTTTTTGAACAGGTGCAGACTTTTGCAAGCATCGATGCAAGGGGCCTGCATGAACACTGCAAGATCCAGTTTTGGAACAACCAATGTCCCCCAATAAATGTATGTAAGGTACCTTACTTGGGCGGGGCAGGTTCTTTTAATTGCGGGTTTGTAAATTGGGATCATCTTTTCATTTGCGTTTTTCATCCGATTCTTTTGGGTTTTGAATTCATAATGGGAAATATGATACTACTAAAACAGCTTTTTGGGTAGTGGGCATCTCATTGCATAAATCTCGGTGATTTTAGTGGCAGTAAACAAGCCGCAGGTTTGTCATTTTGTCGTTGCCTTTAGCAATCTAAAATTTTTGCATGTTACCCCGTTCTATTTTATTGTTCCCCATACAAGAGTAAAACAAATTCTCGAATGGGGGGAAAGTTCATCAAGGGTACTAAACCAAATTGTGTGATGATTTTCAGCGTTAAAAGATTTTTGACAATACAGAAATCGCATTTTTTTTTTGCATGAAAAAAATGGCGAGTCTGGGTCGTCGTCGGGAACCCCTTTCCTTTGATACCCCCCGACGGCGCGAAAAAGAAAACAGGGAGGATAAACACACAACGGAGACGACACGACGGGGGGGAACCCGCCCCCCCCATATGCTTGGGCTGGTTCTGACCAGCCGGGCCCTTTGTCCCCCCTTTGTTGTCCCCCCGCGTCATCCTTACGCCCCCCCTTCGCTCGATTAGCCAAGTTGCATAAATATGAGAGTAAAGAAATTCCAATTAATTTAAATTAATTAATTTTTTGCATGTTCTATAAAGGAATCGCATCCTGATAACGAATGAAATGAGGTGGGCATGAAATTAAAAAAAAAAATATCAGCCTGTCTTTGAAGTCTTGAAACGTGTGCGCCATTTCGGCAGTAGTACCATGGCGTCGATTACGTACGAATACTTTAAGACTCAGGGGAATTCATGCACCTCGTCGCACAACTCTCCAGTATTTTCCCAAATTCAGATTTGGTAGTTTTTCTTATACTGCCGTGTGCCGTCATCGGAAAAGCGATGGAGGGATGCAGCCAGCCATACACAAAACGCTACCATGACAACTTGTCTGTTTGGACACAGCAGTAGCCTCCGAAATATATCTCCGTGTCCAATTCCTTTTGGACAGACGTCAGGATAGGGGCGGTAATTACCTTTTTTCCCCTTTATTTCCTCCCTTGGCCCCGGGGAATGATTACGGCTTTCCCTCCGTCTTCGGAATTGCCCCCGTTAAGAGAGTTTTCCAAAGAGACCTCCAAATTCCCTACCACCGGGCGCCTCCTTTTTTTTTAACCCGCCGTACTCTACTATCTTCCTCTGTGTTTAGAAGAGGAATTCCCTCAAATTTAATTTTGTCTTTTCCTTCCTTAAGTTCCCCCTTTTTTATTAAATACTCTACGTAGAAATCTTTTAACGTCCCCCACAAAGGTACAAAAAGCGAGTAAGTTATGTCTCCCCGAAAGGTAGCAAATTTAATGCTTCAGGCTTCATTTTTTGTCTACATTAGTTCACCTTTTTTTCCCTTTTTCCCACCCTGGTTATCTTCAGGCGCTCTTCTCGACGAAAAGAGGTTTTCGCCCCGCTATGCTTTGGGACAAACATCTCCTAAAGCATACCTTTAAGAGGCGAAGATCCACCCCCATGTGGCATTGTGGTGAGTTTTTATCTGTTAAGCACATTTTAAGGAAGTCCCAACACATGGACGAGAGGAAGATTTTAAACTAAAACCTAATTTTAAAAAAATTTTTTATCTGAAAATCTGAAATAAAAACCCAAGTTTTTAAATATCTGAAACAAAAAGCTGTATAATAAAATTTAAAAAATAGCACTCACTTAAAAGAGACCACGGGCACTAAAACCTTAGGGGGCCCCTTAACCCTTATACTAACTAATTCCTTTGGAACCGTGGCTTCCGAGAGGTTCCAACGATTATAAAATGCGCAGACGTTTTTCAACGCAAGTATGGGAAAAAACAAGGAAAATTGAAGAATTCTTGAATAGTTTCCCTCAAGAGTGTTGGGGGGCCTAGCTAAATCGGGTGAAAAGTGATGTACAGGGCAGCTCTGTCTGCGCTACATTTGCCTGCTGTGTTTACACAATTTTATTTTGCCCAAAAAATGTTATTAGGAAATTTTGACCTAGTCCTTTCCAGATGTTTTTAAATCGTCCACCACAGCATTAAAAATTTTGGGTGTGTAGGAAGGGATCTACGAGCAGAGCTGTGGCTATCCCCCCAGGGCTAGTTGACAAGACCTCGCACAGTGGGGTTTTACCTGCTCGGGCCTTCAAAGTCCAACTCGCTACCTTCCCGGGGTTTTGGGCCCGGGTGGGGGAGTAGTGTTTCCCAAACTAAGGGGAGTCGGGCCCGGGTTTGGGGTGCGTGTTGCAAAGAGAGCTCTCGCGCAACTTTAATCACAACCCTTTTTTCACACAGACCCTTACTCATATTTATTTTTTTTCTTTCACTTTTTTCGTCTCCATACTTGCCGGCCTTCTCTGCAACAAGCACTCCTCCTTCCCACCTAGTTAACCCATCTACCCAACATCCTCACTTTCCCATTAACCCCCCTCTCTTCCCTTTACGTTCCCCCCATGGAAGAAGAAAAATGGTGGTAATCCACAATTAGGGAAAAAAAAAATTTTGGAAGATTCCAATAAATTGAAGGGCACTGATAACTTATTTTGAGTGCCCTAAAAAAACTTTAAAAACTAATAAAACTTCGAGGGGGAAAACCTTACCCCTTTCTCGAAGACCTCCCCAAACGATAACGACCAAAACCGACGTTTGGAAGATGATCAGGACATTGCGATTAAAAAGCAGGGAGACGACGTGACCCAACGCACCTTGACTACACTGTGACAAGATATAAAGCAGAGTAAGGAACAGTGAGTGTTTCTAAAGGGCCTGCCGCTTTTCCTTTTTCTTATTATCATTTTCACATTTTCACGTTCTTTCCATTCTCGGGCTTTTTTGGAGGTTTGGGTGACCGTTTTCAGCCTTTGTTTCTTTTCAGTTTTTTATCGGGGTTTTTGTCTGGAATCCGGGGCCTGCATGACGCCCGTTAATGCCTTTTGTTTTGCAGACGGCGTCACCGAATTAGATTTGTTCGGCTTCCCCTTTTTCAACGAGGTCTTTGATAGAGGCCACGGATTCAAGTAGCAGGGGGACGGACCCCTTTGCAGCTTTTCAAAAACATAAAATCCCATCTGGCTCGGAAACCTTTAAAAGCCTTTCGACTTCAAAAGAAATTTTTAAATGGTAGGTTTCATGGCGTCACGTCACTTTGGAAAATTTTTTTCTTTGAATACTGGAATTGCGTTCATTAAAAAAAAAAAACTTTTCCCATCGATGGAGAATAAAGTCAAGATTCAAAACGACCGCCACGGCTGGCCTACACCAACGACCAATCCTGCAATTTCTCCAAAACGTTTTCCGGGTCCAGAGGGGCAGATAGTTTCTGCCCCTTGTTTACCATTTTTTGGGTGGAACCGGGGCACTGCAAAAAGGGGGGGTTTGAAGTCCCATCTTCAACGCACGTTCAGAAGGGCCAAAAAATTCAATGAATTTAGGGATACGATATTCCTATTATATTGTTTTCCCGAAAAGCATTTCACGTTCTGCTCTTCCTCCGATTTTTGGGGATTTGGATTTTTCCCAATTCCCCAGAACCGCTGAGTTGTTGGTCCAATTTTTCTTGACGAATAAGCAAGACCTCATGGATAGTTTTTGAAAAAACGGGAATTTTCCCCGGGTTTTGACGTTTTTCCATTCGAAACGGAGAAATCATTTTCCGCTCCGATCACTATCGACTGCCCGGTTAGGGAAAAGTAGGTCGTAGGGGGAATCCTTCGGTAATTTCCCAAATCTGACTGTAAAACTGTGCTCCCGGGCATCTGTCCTGTTATGTGGGGAGTAAGAACAGACGCTGCTTTTTAAAATTACTCCCCGGGGAGGATCTTCGCTGTGGTGGGCCGTAAAATTTCCAAATCGCAACCTTTCGTGGTTTTGGCCCCGTGATTAGGGGAGTTTTTCCCCCGAAACTAATGGCGAGCTCTGGGTCGCGCGGGGATTTTCCCCCTTCCTTTGACTACCTCCCCCGACGTCGACGAAATGACAACAGGAGGATGAGACCAGAGGGAAAAGACCCGACGGGGGGGGAAACCCCTGCCCTCCCCATTCTTGTGGCTGGTTTGACCCGAAGGTCTGTCCCCCCCCGCCCCCCCGCGCTCGTTAGTCCCTCCTTTTGCTCGATTACCCAAGTTGCAAAAATTTTAGACGTTAAGCAATATCCAATAAACCCATCTTTTTTCTGTGGTCGTGGTTTAGTTCGCTGAACCCTTGTACACCCCTTGTATGAACATTTGGTTCCTTTGTTTTGGAGATTTAGCCTTTAAACTAGATCTCCGTTATGAATTGGTTGGTTCCCCACAGTCAGGCAAATCTCTCATTGTGGATTTTCCCTGTAGATTTAATGGCTAGAGTCTAGAGTCAATAATGGCGAGCTCTGGGCGTCTGGGGGAATTTCCCCCTTCCCTTTGTACCTCCCCGAGCAACGACAATGACATCACGGACGGGATGACACAGACGTAGCGACCACGACGTGGGGGAACCTCTGCCCCCCCCATATGCTTATGGCGGTTCGACCAGCACGGCCTGTCCGACCCTTGCCCCCGCGTCACCCCCATTCGTCCCTCCCTTCGTCTCGATTACCCAAGTTGCAAAAATATGAGACGTTATGCAATATCCAATAAATCAATCAAAGCGCCGTCGCCTAACTCGACTGCCTGCATCTTCACTAAGGGGGGGGTGTACTACTGCGGTAATACAATTGGGCTTTTATCAATAAAAGGGCCTTAAAAGCCCAAACCGAACCTTCCCGTGTTTGGGCCCGGAGAAAGGAGAAGGTTTTCCCCCAAAAAACTGAGGGCGACTCGGGCCCGGTTGGGTGCGGTTGCAGAGAGAGCTCTCGGAAACTTTTTATCACATTTTTTTTAAATTCACCAGCCTTATAATTTTTATTTTTTCTTTCACTTTTTTCTTTCCTCTTCCCGGCCCTTTCTGCAACAAGCGCCCTACCTTTCCCCACCCACCCCTATCACTGCTCCCTTCCAAAATAAAGTTTTCTCTGGTTTTTATGTTTTTGGTAGTCTGGTATCGGCGTTTTCACTACATAAAAATGGGCCGGGGGGGGTTTTGGACCAAAACCTTTTCAGGGGAATAAAACAAACAAGATTTTATCAAGCCCGTCAAAGTTTAAGGTTAACCAAATTTTTTATTATTAGGCTACGCTACTTCCTCTTGACCAATCCGCCTTTTTCCCTCTTTTTTGGGGTTTCCCCCTTCTTTAATTTATCTTTAAAGTGGAACTGTGTTTAAATATACATTGTTAAGTCGGGGTCAAGTAATAAACGCAAAATTTTATTACGCGTGCTCGGGGCAAACAGAGCTAGCGCGGGGCAGGTGGGGGTGGCGCCAGAGGGTGGATAGGGCCGCGCTAGGCTGCGACCCACGACTAGTTTCGTAAGCTTTGCCATTAACCACGCATGCAAATTGATAGCAAATTTTTAAGAATTTAAGATTTAGGGTGGGGACCGTCCAAAGTTGACATTTGGGGGTATTTTCACTTTGACCCTTTGTAAAAAAGAAATCGAAAATTGTTACAATTTTTAGATTAAATGTAAACAATTACATTCTTGTAAATTAAAAACCCCCCCCTCACCAGGTGTCAGTGCGACACATTTATAATTAAATTTAAACATTTCCCCCCCCCCCCCCCGCCCCCCCTTAAAATAAAATCAAAATGCAAAATGTTTATGCCTCTATTTTGATTTCGGCTTCCTTTTTAAATCCATCCTTTTGGGGCCGGGTGATGCATTCTGGTCACTGCCCGCAAATGCGTTTTCACCTTGCTGGAAAATCGCGACTCAGTGCACTTCGCCGCTCTGTCGGACGAAGCTTCAAGCTCTCACTTTTAAGAGAGCGTGTGGTTTCTACGCATTATTCTCCACCTCGCTAGCGACACGTCTACAGTGTACCTGGAAATATTTTTTGTGTTTTCTTATATTTTGGGATATATTTCACCATTAAAATCGCTCTCAACGCCGACGATACAGGTACTTTAAGGGGGTGTTGGGGGCCCAATTTTAAAGGGTCTTTTTTTGTCCAAGGATTCTTTAAGATTCCTGGCGTAGTTGCCAGTTCTAATGGGTTTTTTTGGGTTTAGAATACCCCAGAAGATTTAGGGGGTGATCCTCAAGTTACCTACCTGTGGTCAAATTTTAATGGTCTTTCTTTTTTCCCAATAAACCCAAGATTCCCCGGGGCGGGGGCCAGTTACAAAAGCTCTTTTTAACGGGGATACCTCAAGACTACAGCTGTGGGTCAGTTTCCCAAAGGTCTTTTTTCATCCAAATCGCCAAGATTCCGACTGCGGGGGCCCGTTACAAAGGCTCTTATTACCCTTTTTTTAAGCACCGCTTACCTTGCACCATTGGGGTTACGCCCTGCGGCCATGTCCATTGATCCCTTCCTTTCCTTCTCATCACTGTCTTCGGAAATGTATATTTTTTGGATTTACTTTTTTGCAGAGTGCCAGTTCCTGGCACTTGGTTCCGAGGGTCAAATGAAATGCACCTTTTTCAGTGTACATAGTCAAGTAAAAATCCCTCAAAAAGTGATATCTGCGAAAAGTAGTGTCGTCACGATGTGCTCACTACAATCTTCAAAATTACTCAAACCAATTAATACACAAATTAAAGCACATGCACCACTGTCATCAACACGATTTTAAAAACGTAATGCACCAGCGTGCAGCTTCGATATGACCTCGCCGCCCCGCACCTTTGACTACAACCTGCATGTACACAGCAGTGCAAAGAGCCCCGCCCCGCAGTCCCGGTCAGTTGTTCTTGCCCAGGCGGACGTGTTTTTTTTCGCCTCTCGCTTGGTCTTTGGGCCTCCTCAGACACAGGTTGCTTCTGTTGCTACGTTCAAGGCTGGTCCCCGTTCCATTTATCATTTTGTTTAATGTTTTTTACTTTGGGGTTGTCTGTTCTGTCCCGAGGAAAGGGTTTTGTTCTCTTTTTTTGGCCTGTTGTGGAGCACACTCGTCATCTCAGTGGGTGCTCCCTCTGTTTATGTTCAGTTAAGTTAATGACCCAAAATGTAGGTTCTGTTCAATGTGAAATTTGAGCCTTCACGGTTTATAACATACGGTTGATGTGCTGTGCTTTTTTATGGCTAGTTCGCTCTTGTTTGGCTTGCACAGCACATGGTTTTTTTCTGTTCAGCTGAAGTGTTCAGTTAGATGTCTGTTATATTAAAAAAAATGTCGTTCCGTCAACGAAAAGGTTTTGTTGCTATTTAGAAAAGCTCTTTTGACTCAGTGCTTTATTTTCATTTCATTTTTTTTTTATTGTCTTGTTTTTTTTCTATACACTAGGTATAAAATTTTCAAGTTCATTCATGACCAGACAAACAAATTAATAATTATTTTAAAATAGCTAGGTTTAAAAACTCTTTTCAAAAGACAATATTGTTTTCTGTTACAAAAAAAGAAAATACTACTACTTGTCAAATACAGGGTTTGGGTTTAATCGGGCCCTGTTGATTATAACTGCATTGTCGCAAAACTTAAAGTATCATAAGGGGTCATTCCGGGGATGGGGTAGGAATACCCCAAAGAAAGTTGACTCAACTGGCTCCCAAATCTTTATGCGCCCAAAGCAGATGTAGCGCTTTTTCTTTCCCCGTGCTGCGGTTTTTGCAATTATGCTGTGCAGAGATTTTTGGGAAAAGGTTGACCAAAAGATATAAAATGTTTCATGTTTGTGATATACAGTACCTTGACCCTTTTTGAGATGGAATGAGTTTTTTGAATTTAGTTGCAGTTTGGGATAGTGAGTTTTTTAAAACTAGTTTAAAGAAATTTTCGGTCTTCTTCAGATGCCAGCCCTCACTTAGTCGGGATAAGAGGGCACGAAATAGTGCTTGGCTAGGAGAGACACCATTTTACCGTTTGCCCAACAAAGTGTATGACATTTTCCCAAAAGGGTTTTGTATGCTAGCATACCTTTGTCGGAAAAACGTATGAGAGGACTTTTTGCTGTAAAGAGCACGGTCACAGAGGGGGAAGTGTTTTTTTTTATTTACTACAATTCGAAATTAAAAAACTTTAAAAAACGATTACCCACGGGAGTGTTTCCCCACCAGCCAAAACGAGAAATAAGCAGTTTTGACAAAACGTTTCCCAAAAGGGGTTTTTTTGCAAATGAGGCTTGTCCTGACGACAAGTTTGTCAATCATTTTCCCTCAGATTGCAACCATTCTGCTGTACTCTTCTATGATTAAAATCAGTTTTGTCTAGTTGGGAAAATTTGGATCTTTTCCAGACGAATCACAGAACGTTTATGAATTGGCCCAATGTGCAGAGTGAGTGGATAGGGCTTCCGTTAATGTTGAAGGTTTTTCTCCATCGGAGCCCTCAAAAAAAACTTCCTTCACCAACACACCTTCAAATTTTTGAGTCATTGCCCTTTTTAAAAAGTGCTTTTTCCAGTACCTGCGTGCCTTGGGGCAATGACCGCCTTCTACATCGTCATTTTCTTAGTAAAAGAGACATTGGCAGGTTTGATTGTTTATGATTATTGCTTAACGTTCATATTTATGCCCCTTGGCAATCGAGACCAGGGAGGGACGTAAAGGGGTGACGCGGGGGGACAAGGGGTGGAAAAAGGCCTGTGTGGTCAGAACCCGCCCAAGCATATGGGGGGGTTACCCCCCCGTCGTGGGCGTTCCTCTTGTCATATCCTCCCTGTTTTCTTTGTCGTCGCCGTCGGGGGGGTGTCCCGACGGTGACGAAGTCTAAAATTTTATGCTGCTCGGGGAATAGACAAAATAGGGGCAGCTACTTTTCTTTATCAATCTCCAACGTTTTCAATTTCTGCGAGGACTGCCACAGAGAACCGCGTTGTTGTTTACGGCACACTTAGAATAGAGTTCTCGAAAGGGGGGGACACCGCCTTGGTGCATGGATAGAGGTTTTTTAAAACATGCTCTTTTTGTCTTTTTCCTTCTTTTTGATTTTCCACAATCTTTTTTATCCTTTCCTCCAGATAGTCCAATGGCCCGCCTATTTTTGGGATCGTTCCAAAACACGATTTTCGCTGTGGGCGAAAAGAAACCAATATATCCCCATTGTTTTTTTTTAACTTCATGCAGTTTTTAATTTGGAAAAAAGATTGTCATTAAAGATCCGAACCTCTTGTATTAGAGACCATTTGGGTTTTTCTAAGTTGGTTTTGTTTGGGGCTATTTTTCTCTTGATCACTTCCTAAACATTTATAAATATTTTACTGTTCCCAAATTTTGTTTCGAATTTCCTAACTTTAAAAGTTGTAAGCATGTTTTGGGCCAAAAAGGGGCGAAGCTGTGCCGTAGGTTACTGTTGTAAAACTCGTAAAAATTTTTTCAGATTTTTCAGGGGTGTTTCCAGAGAAATTTGTTGATATCGAGTGTCCAGTGGATCTACGTTGATTGCGAACATTTTAGCAATGCAGCAGTAAATGCAATTTTTGTGTTCTAAAAACGTACCACGATTGGGCCCCAAGTCTTGTTGAATAGTAGGACCCACCATCAGGATATCATTTAAAGGGTTTACCGTCGTGGGTTTTGGGGAAGGCTCAATACAAACTCGAGTCTTGGTGGTGGTGCTGGAAGCCTTAAACACAGCAGATGGGCAAAAGATACATTGTCAGAATGTAACCCGAATCTGTCTGTCTTGACCATATGGCCTAGCTTTTCGTATTCTTCAAGAAACTTGTTGTATTCCGATCGTAGTTTTGGCTGTTTTTGCAGCCGACCTCCAAAAGTTTAAATCCGTAGCTTGCCTGATCGAAAAGTTTCCAAAATTCTGATCTGCCTGGAATGGAAGCCTTTCTAAAATCTCCCTTTCTATTCCTTGTCAAGTTTCTTGGAATTCGTACATTTTGTTCTTCGTCGGGTTTTTGGCTTTGAGTGGACTTTCGTTTCCCCGAAAAAGTTGCAGTTCCGATCTAGACTGTCATTGTTTTCAAAAGTGTGCGGAACCGATGCAGTAGAGGCATCGCCAGTTCTTGTTGGAAAAACTCCTGCAGTGTCCAACCTAACCGTATCCTGTAGAATGGGATAATTATTCCTAATCTTGACTTTTGTCCAGGCCCTTTGAAACTGGGAAAAAAATTCTGCCCCCATCAACAGATCAAACCTTTCCCGGGTGGAAGAATTTGGTCAGCTAAAATTTATGTCAGGGATATTCCACTGTTCATGTTCAATCAATACCTGGGATCTGGCCAGTTTTGGTTGCAGAACTAAACATGACAAGTTAGATTGAAGTTGCTACTTTAGATTTTCAGTGGCATCAACAAATGCTTTATTTCTGAGGGTACGGTCCCCTCGAACACCGAAGTTAAGCAGAAAAAACGGGCGTGGTCATGGGTAAGTGGGTGACCGCTCTATTCTGTAACCCTATAGCGCTGGCTAGAGCAGATGGAGGGTTTTAAAGCTAGTGTAACGGTTCGTTCCCCAACGTCTGCCCCCGGCCGGGTTAGTGGAGGAACCTATATGACTGTCAAAGTTACACCGTCCTTTCGGATGGGACGTAAAGCCGTTGGTCCCCTTGGTACTTTTCGAAAGGAGTAGGCTACGTGCAGGTACCAGGTTTCCCCTCCTCCCTTCTATTCATACTTCATCCTCATCTATCACCACTCATCGTCTCGATTAGCCAAAGTGCATAAATATGAGACGTTAAGCAATATCCAATCAATCTGAGGCTACGTTGTTGATACCTCGAATTGAAATGTGTTTCTTATGTTTCTTCAATCCTAATCGTTGTACTAAATCTTCAGTACAAAAGTTAGATTGACTTAAGAGCTCTACACTCTTGAAGCTTGCCATTACAATCTTTTATGAGGACTATTGCTGTTGATAGTAGAACATGTGATTGGATATCCTTGAATGCACAGCATGCGTTCTGAAACTGGTTTGAACTTCCCTCCCTACCACCATGGACAGCCTTTTGGCAATTGCTAGCAATGCAATATGGTGGAAGGGAGAAACCGGGACTGCTCGGAAATCATCATGACATGTAAAATATCTCTAAAGAGAGAATGCTATTCGAACCAGTGTGATCCAGTGAAAAGAAGAAATGAATGAAATTCTTATGCCTAGAATCTATCAACCTCTGCTAGTCACTGTCGATTGAAATCACTGGTTCAATAAATCCTAGTGTGCTACAATTAACTACCTACATGCAGCTGTTATGTGTTACGTGGAATGCACCGTGTTCTAATTGGTCCGCAATGACAGTAAAATCCATGGATAGGCTAATATCTGTGAAAGTGAAGTATCATCACGATGAACCTCACTACACATTTAAATTTCGGTCAGATCCAATTATTACACATCTTGAGGTTCATGTGCTACAGTCATTCATAATATTTTCAATAATTTCAATGCATTTGACTTGCAACATCGATATGACCTCGCCGCCCCGCACCTTTTGACTGCCATCTACACAGGCTGCAGTACACGCTGTGCGGCAGGCAGCCTCGCCTCGCAGTCGGTCTGTTGTTCTTGTCGCAGGCGGATGTGTTTTGCATTCGCTCTTCGTTGTGTTCTCGTTCGGCCTCCACAGTACATGGCGTTGGCGTCTGCTTCTGCTGAATGTGTTCAGTTTAATGTCTGTTCTGTCCGCACAGGTTGTACACTTTATGTTTGGTCAGTGTTAGATTCTGTTAGGTGCGAGATAAGAGCTTCGACACACAACATAGTTGCCAGGTTTCTGTGTTGGGCTTTTCTATCATCGAGTTGTCCATTTAATTTATATTATTGTTTAAATAGCTTTTCGGATTAGGTATCTAAGTCCCAATTTTGTGTCCATCTTTGTTGTTTTATGCTGTTTGCCTGTCAGTGGGTTAGTAACTAACTTTCGATGATTTGTTGCCCTGCCCAAACAACCATAATTATTATTCTAAAAAGTTAATTTCACAACAATGGTAATAATGTACCGTTACAATGTTACAATGTACCATTACAACAATAGGTAATTACCTAGGGACGATTCACAAGGACAGATTGTTGTTCTATTTTGCAATAAACAGACCTACCAGTATGTTAAACAACCGAAACATTTCATTTTGTACTTTTAACCTCCTCATGCTCAAAGATTTACAAACTCCAAACTTGGTGCAAAACAAAAATCAATAGTTTTTTGTTGGGTGCCAGGCCATTCTGGTATTTTAGGAAATGATCTCGCCGACCAAAGTGCCAAAGAAGCTTGTAACAAAGAACAAATTGATTGCCAATTAGTCGTAACGCCTGATCTAAAAGCATTATTTAAACTTAAACTTAAAGAAAAGTGGTGCGAAGAATGGCATATCATGCAAAATAATAAGCTTCGCGAAATAAAAGGCGATGTAACACCTTGGATCTCTTCAAGGCGCTCTTCTCGACGCGAAGAGGTTGTTCTGACCCGTCTACGCATTGGCCACACACATCTCACACAAGGATACCTTTTAAAAGGTGAAGACCCACCACCCTGTGAGCAGTGTGGTGAGATTTTAACTGTTAAGCACATTTTAGTAGAATGTCTTCAACACATGGACGAGAGGAATGATTTTAAACTAAAACCTAATTTAAAAGAAATTTTATCTGATGAATCTGAGAACATAACCAATGTTTTTAAATACCTGAAATCAACACAGCTGTACAATAAGATTTAAAAATAACATGCCATTATATAAGAGAATACGGGCACTGATAACCTTAGTGTTGTGTGCCCTTAAACCCTAATAACTAACTAACTAAATTCAAGAGAGGCTCCATCATCAATTTTCTTCACATTAAGCACTTGATTTCGAATGTCGTTAGACATTACATCTTGGGTTATTATGGTATGCAAACGTTTATCAGTGAGTTCAAACGGGTTCTCATGAGAGTGTATGAAGTGGATCATAGTTTGAATCTTCTCCTCGTAAGCTGAAGTTCTAGACGAGCTGTATTCTGACTATGAAAATCATTGGTGTTGAAATTGTCGGTTTTACTTATGTCTCTATGCAAGTTTGATACAGCTAACATTTCATGATATATAATATCCCACTCTGCAACAAATATTTTTCTTTTAGTACATCCAATGACACCATGCTTCTTTTTTTGGAGCGATTAATGGTCTGTTCTAGACACATATCTCCGCCAACCGCTTTAAATATCCTTTTGTTTGCTTTGTAACAAATTCTTCATCCATGAACATTTCATACACTTATGGAGCAGTGTCAGGTAGTCTTCTCATATCCTCTAAGTATACAGAGCACCAGCGAAAATAATTTGTCCTGTCGCATACGGCAAAAAATATACTGTATGAGTTTTTGAATTGCAAACAAGTGCAATTCGCAGTTTCCTTCTCTGTCTGCACGTAATAAATCCATTAGAAGAGATACCATATCAAAAAAAAACTCAGTATTTGAACTTTTCATTTGTTTCAGAATTAGTTGTACAAAAGTTACGAAAATCCTCCATTAAGTGATCAGCTGCCTGTAAGGATGTGCTCATGGCGCTTATGGCTAGCTTCAATTGTCACAGTTTTCAACGCAATGTCGAAGATCAATGACAATCTATAGAATTTTGGAATACTGATCTGGATTGTTCGTTTCAAAGAAATTGGTTAGAAGAAGTCGATTCATTGTTGCACCTAAGTGCATCATACCGTGCAAAGATCGAGCAATGTTTTCCGTTAATTACAGAATCTACAACGCTTACTCTGAAGATAGAACATTCTGTCCAAATTGACTCTGAACCACTTCCTTTCAGAAACTTGCCAATACAGCCAAGCACTACTTTAATCAAATGAAAAATTAATGATCCCAAGCAAAGAACAAGGTTTTTGAATTCATGAAGTCAATGTAAAAAAATCTGTTTTGCTATGTGATAAAACACCTTCATCCATAGTCACTGGCAAATATGACTGGTCTCACTTGTCGAGGACACTTCGATATTTTTTCAAGGTTGTATAAAAAGTACTGTATTCGGTAACTGGGTGCAAAGAACAAAGCAAAAAACTCCATTGAAATAAACTATCAAAAGATAATCCGAGAACGAAAGACAACATAAATCGCACGGGCACCGAACGCTGCCTGGCTTGACAAGCGCGGCAAGCGAGGGTGGCACGACTCTTAAAAAATTCACATGTCGGGAACTAATTGGGATACAGACCTAAATTTGATTGCGCTATATTAGAATTAAAGTTATCTTAAAGGTTAACATGAAGTACTTATTCAATTAAGGCGCTCTCTTAAAAGTTATAAGCCAAACATTCCAGAACAAAAAACTTAAAAAATTTAAAAAATCAAATTGGCTACACACAAACATTTGAAATTGAATTTTGAATCTGGAACACAAAACTTTTTCAAAATCGGTTCAGCGGTTTGGTTTTTATAGCCATTTGTTTGAATTTGATAAAATCCAAGATGGCGGCGTGTTTGGCCCCTTTGCCAGCTTATCACCTCATGACATAGTATTAAAGTAACCTTGTTTTATCATATTTCGAAGTCAAAATGCGTCGACGAAGAACGAGAACGAAATACAACATAAATCGCACGCGCACCGAAAGCATGCCTGGCTTGATATGCACGGCAAGCGAGGGTGGCACGACTCTTCAAAAATTCATATCTCGGGAAGTAATAGAGATAAAGAACTAAATTTAGTTGCGTTTTGTTTGAATTAAAGTTATCTAAATTGTTTATTTGAAGTACTTTTTCAATTAAGGCGCTCTCTTAAAAGTTATAAGCCAAACATTCCAGAACAAAAAATATTGACTCAGAAAATGTATTTTATTTGCATAATACAATTACAAAATTTCCAAATTGGCTACACACATACATTTTAAATGAAATTTCAAATCTGGAACACTAAACTTTTTTAAAATCGGTTTAGCGGTTTGGTTTTTATAGCCATTTGTTTGAATTTGACAAAATCCAAGATGGCGGCGTGTTTGGCCCCTTTGCCAGCTTATCACCTCATGACATAGTATTCAGGTAGCCTTGTTTTATCATATTCCGAAGTCAAAATGCGTCGACCTTTTTTGTAAGCAAAAGGTCCCTGGCTGAAGGACTATAGTTAGCTTCTGTTGCTGCTGTATGTGTTGCTGTTCAAGTCTTTGCTGTGTTCTCATTCTCATTCATAATTTTGTTTAATGTTTATTCTCTCCAGAATGTTGTCTGTTCTGTCTAGACTAGAAGGTTTAGTTCTCTCTTTATTCTGTCCTGCTTCATCATCTCAGTGTTTTACTCCGTCTGTTTCGTCCGTGCAGCCTGAGGAGTCGATGTTCAGAAAGTACTAGGTTCTGTTCAATGTGAGATTAGAGCCTTGACACGGTTTATATGCTGTGCTTTTTTCCGCTCTTAGCTCCGCTCTTGTTTGGCCTCCACAGGACATGGCTTTGGCTTCTGTTTCTGCTGAATGTGTTCAGCTAGATGTCTGTTACCTTTAAGAGAATGTCTGTTCTGTCGAGACTGAAAGGTTTTGTTGCTACTCAGTAAAGCGTCCATTGATCTCAGTGTTGTTCTCCGTCTATTCCGTCCGCACAGGTTGTACAGTTTATCTTTGGTCGGTGTTAGGTTCTGTTCAGTGCGAGATTACAGGTTGATTATAGGTTACACACTATAGTTGTGCTGTTTTTTGTTGTTTTAACTGTGCTGGTGTGCTGTTAATATATATTGACGGACAACAATTAGGTAATTGAATAGGGTATGCCTGCCTATAGGTAAATAAAGTTCTAGGGACGATTCACAAGGACAGATGGTGTTCTATTTGCAAACAGACCTACAGTATGTAACTAACTTCATATAG